>JAVCKU010000013.1:186808-198254 GCA_032273985.1 Hypsolebias coamazonicus
GTGCAGAACTGCTGGACAGCTGGCACAAAATGGTTGGTGAACCAGTCCTCGAAAACAGCCAGTGTCACCCATGCCTTCCTGTTTGCCATCCATATGACAGGCAGCTGACTCTTTGGAATCCCCTTGGACACCCTAGGATTCTCAGACTGGTACACCAACATCGGTTTCAGCTTGCAGTCACCTGCAGCATTCCCCCCAAATAGTAACGTCAGCTGCTCTTTGCCCACTTTATGGCCTGGCACTGTTTTTTCCTCCTTCGCGATGTACGTGCGGTTGGGCAAACGCTTCCAGAACAGGCCAGTCTCATCCACGTTAAAAACCTGCTGGGCTGTGTACCTCCCCTCCCTGATGATTTCAGCCAATGCTTCAGGGAACTCTCGTGCTGTCTCGACATCACCACTGGCGGCCTCCCCTTGAATTTTTATGTTGTGGTAATTGGCCCTTTCTTTAAATCTCTGGAATCACCCACGGCTGGCAGTAAATTCCTCACCTTCGCTCCCCTCCACTTCTCTCTTTTTAAAGCCTCAAAGATGCGTCTGGCTTTCTCCTGAATAACCATCAGGCTAACAGGAATGCGGCGTTGATTCTGGTCTTCTAGCCACAAAATCAACAGACGTTCCATCTCCACAATCAGGCCGCGACGCTTTTTCATTAAAACAGTCGACTGCATCGGTGCTGACCCCTTCACATGCTCAAGAATTCGAGCTCTGTCTTTCATTATTGTTCTGACTGTAGAACGCACCAAGCCGAGACTACGTCCTATCTCAGTCGGTGTTTTGCCCCTGTCCGCACGTTTAATGATATTGAGTTTTACCTCCATTGTGATCGCCTTTCTTTTCTTTGCCGCACTCCCATCCGAAGACTTTTCTTTTCGCTTTGAGGCCAATGCAAAAATCCAGTAAGTATAGTAGTACAGTACGTCCGTACGAGTCTGTGTCACTTCTTTGTCTGTACAAATCTGTATCACTTCGCCTTTGTCTCTACGAATCTGTATCACTTTGCCTTTGTCCTGGGGGTAACAGTACGCCTGTAACCATCCGCCACTGTAATTTTCCAATGTCACAGCCACCGCAAAGGTTCAGCCACTGCCCCCCACGCTCCCCCCTTCCCGTAAATTTCCACTGTCCTTTGTCCTTGGGGGAGATGTAGTAATTTTCCATTGTCACGGCGGCCGCAAAGGTTCAGCCCCTGCCCCCACCACTCTCCCCCATTCCCTACTGTAAATTTCCGCTGTCCTGCCTGAGTTCGATTTCTACAGGTGCCGTATATTCTGGCATAAAGTCGCATAAACGCCGTAACTCGAAGCAATGCTTTTCAACAGGAGCGTGTTCGTAAAGTCGAATTGCCGTAAGTCGAGACTGCCGTAAGTCGGGGACTACCTGTATACAGTATATATTTTTTCTTCCTCATAGTTTGTTTACCCCTTCATATTATAACCTGTTCATAATCTGTACACTCATAACGTGCATATTTATACTTATAGCATATTCAAAGCAACTTACTGTTTAATGTAATATATATACCAATTATTTATTTATTTATTTTGCTAAGCACTTCTGGATGGATGCAATCTGTATTTCATTGCTTTGTACTTGTGCAATGACATCCATCCATCCATCCATTTTCTTCCGCTTGCAATGACAATAAAGTTGAATTCTATGCTAATAGAATATTCTATTCTATTCATGACTTTTCTGTGAACACCAGAATGATAAGAAATGAACGTGGTCCTGGTCAACTAAAAGTGACAAACTTAGGGGTCATAAACTAGACTATGTGATCTGGACTCACATCTAGTCGTCTTGCTGTATGAACTGTGGTGCTGCACACAGATGAACTTTTGAGCTCTTGAACATAAAGTATCTCCAAACAAAAAGAGGCTAGAAAAGACATTCAGCGGTAGTCAAGCTAATGGTTGGGGGTCACTAACGACAACTGCAGCCTGGGTGAAGTGTCGGCTTCACACGTGATTTGTGGTGGTGGGATAAATCCAGTCTCAGGATGGGCACTGCGTGTTGCTGTGACATAAATAACAACTCACATACACATTTTTCACACGTGTAACTGCATTACATACATTAATTTTTTTGTGAAGGAGATGTAGTACTAACGTGGGTTGCTGGAGAACCTGCCTTCTTGTATTAATCTTTGATGGGAATAACATGTTTATCAACTCAGAACATTACAGAATATTAATAATGTTCCCCCAAACAAATTATTTGTTTTTTTCAGTCAGTTAATCATTGTTTTTATAGGTTAGTCTGCAAGAGTCACAAAGACTCTTTTACTAAAGAGACCTGTATCTGACACAGGACTTGTATTGAGTTTGGTCTTTAAAAAAAAAAAAAAAAAAAAAAAGTCTGTTTGCTTTTACCTTGGAACTGAGATCATTTTGGTTTGTCTGGTTTATGACAAGGGATGAGGTTCAGTTAATTTTTTTTTTTTTTTTTTTTTTAGCAGTAAATTATATTGGAGGTGTGCTGGGACATTAAACTCAGTGGGTCTGAAGACTAAACTGAATGTTCTAACTCATATGTGCCAAACTCAAGGCCCGGGGGTCAAATGTGGCCCTCGTTGACATCTTATCTGGCCCCAAGCTGATATGTGAACCACAGAATGCTTCTATCTCTTTATTTTTTCAGTAATTTTTGATTATAATGTGGAAGGCACAACAGAGTAAAGACATCAACCCAAACTCTTGTTGAGAAACCTGTAACCAAGAAAAGATGTTGGATATCTGATTTGAGTTAGTGTAGTTTTTGAAATTGGTCCTTAGTTGAAACACGTTTTCATTTAGGCCCCTTTTGAAGTGAGTTTGACAACCCTGTTCTGCATTATGCTTGTTTTCATAGGTTTGAAGCTACTTTTTTAACTAGAGCTCTACTTGGGACAATTATGCAGATTGGTAAATCAGATATATGTTAGATTTTTTGAGGTTGATGGATTAGTGGACAAAATGTAGCTATGGCTTGGAAAGATTAAGACATTACTTCTGGAATGAAGAGAGGTGACACAGACATGTTTTTAAGGGAGAGGCTTAATGTTTAATGATTAGATCAGTACCACAGAAAAAAGGGGAGTTTAAAGGTCCACTGACATGATGTTTGAACTTTGCAGAAAGTGGCACACCATAAATGTCTTTTATCATTCAACTATGTTCGTTTTTGCAAACAAACTTATAAAAATATTAAAATTTAACTCAAAGTCATTTTAAATTTGGCGCTGCATTTCGTCACTGGAAATCTGTGAACTTGGCATACGTCATCTGTGACGTGGCATTGGTTATCTCTGCTCCAACGCACATTGTAAATAATGATGGTGGAGCATGTAGAATCAGATGAATGTAGCAAAAGATTATTTTTGGTTGAACTGATTGTTTGAAAAAAAGGGGCAGATATAATAAGAATTTTTCTTCCTTCTGCTACCTTTGATTTTTTTATATTTTGTATGTTATCGTTCATGGGATTGTTTTGTAATATATTTTAAAAATGAACAAATTTTATAAATAAAATAAAAAGAACCCGAGGTCTTTAACTGTTGTTTGAAACCACGTTAGATTAAAAAAAGCAGCTTTAACAGCTCGCTGATCATTTGACAAGCTGTCTTTAAAGATGTTCAGGGAAACCTGCAGTCTGTCCTGACTCTATTTCTCTCAGCTCGGCTGCACTGGCGTCTGAGCGCGGGTGGGTTCGCTCAGCCACGGCTGACATCATGATCGATGGAAGAGATGGTTTGAACTTCTCTCCCCTTTCTGTGAGCTGGCTCTGCATCCATGGCGCCTCCTTTTCAACTCATTTGGGATTTGGGGCTGTAGTTGAGATATTATTTGAGCTTTGGAGATTTAATCAGCTGCTCCCGGTTGTAAAAAAAAAAACCACCTTGTTGTTATGGATACGCATCCTAACAAATGTCTAAAGCAAAGACGTTTCAGTAAAAATCCCTGCAGCTGCACAGCATCTGATACCAGAGGACCCAATCATCCAAAAAAATAAATAAATAATAGAGCAATTTACATCCACAAAAAAGAGGAAAAGTTTTCAAAAATAATACATCAGAATGAAAGTAACAGAGCTGCTCCAACATGCAGCCATCTTGGGCGCTTCTAGAATTACGCTGCGAATGGAACAAACGGCCCTCCACGCTTTGTCAGCTACTTTTTACCGCTCTTGTCCGGTAAAACTCCACGGAGGATTTGCAGTGGTTGTCCCACCGCAAACAGACCGAACGTTGCATTTGGTGATGATGCTAAAGAGCTTCAATCCTAACCCCTCCAACCCCCTCCTGGATTATTCTGAATTATGCATGAATGTCCTCCTCAGGGTTCAGGTCTGTACTCCACAACACGTTCAGACATTAGAGCTCCCTGACGTGATTTGACATGGTCTTTATCTGACTGAGCTTTTATACTCAAACAGAAACCGCAAGGGAGAACTTCTGATGAACTTCTGATAAACTTTGGATAAACTTCAGGTCTCTTGTAAATGAGTCCCAGAGGCTCAATGGGATTAACCTGGAGAAATGAAGGCTGAATGAATAAGCTCCTCCCACTGAGGCACACATCAGGTCAAACAGCAACAGAATTTATTTTTATTTTTGGTTGGTGGAGGAGTTGGAGGAAGTATTTCTATTGGTAGTCAAGGAGACGACAGACGATGCAGCAACGTGTCCCTACACACACTCTCCTGGTCACTGCCACCACGACAAGCCTTCCATGTCTCCACAGTGTCTCCACGGTGTCTCCTCTGCGCACAAAGTCTCCACCTATGAGTTCTTTCACTTTATTCATTTTTACTTGAACAGTTCTCATGTTGGTAGTGTTTTATAACGGCCTCGGTCAGCAGCTCTTCAGCAGATGCTTCCCAGGGATCAGCTGACTGATAGATAGATAGATATTCTTTATTTTGAACGGTTAAAAAAAATAAAATTAAACAATGGCATTAACAAATAAAAATGTAAATATTTCCGCCAGAATATTCTGGAAACAAAACAAAAAATGATCAAAAAAGGGAACAGGTAGAAGCAATGGCTTATCTAGTCCTGTCCCTAAACTTACTTACACATTCGGAACCAATCCAGATTCGTAAAAATAATTAAGAACACAAAAAACACAAAGTGTGGACCAAAAAAAACAAAAACAAAAAAAATTGCAGGCAGAAGCACAAGCTTATAAAACCTTCACTTTGTTATACATCAAAATTAAAGCAACAGAATATTATCCTGTATATTTGTTTTTTCAAACATATCAACGTATTCTAGCTCAATAAGCTCATAAAAAATGATACACAAAAAAGGAAAAGCAGAAAAAAGGAAAAAAATAATAAAAATAAAAAATAAAAAAACACTCAAGTCCTATTATATTTATTTAGTAAATTATTTTTATATGTTTTTTTAATTTAAAGACTGCAACCACTTTTAACAAACAAACACACCCACAACGGTCTGACCAGTTACAATGCTCGCTGCACACCCTGTGAGGAGGATTTCTGACTGTCAACAGCAGGTGTAGAAGAAAAATCGAAAGTTACGTATGTAACTATGGTTCTATGAATCCCGGTTGACCACCAGAGGACAGTGCTGAAAGCAGTGAATGTTCCCTTCGCGCATGCGCTGTTCCGAGTAATAATATCAACGACATCACACATGTGACCGGATGAGCAATCAGAGGCTATATAGCCTCGCATCATCCGTGACTCTGCTCCTACAGAAACTTCACACGGAACACAAGGATCCTGTGACAGAGAAGCTCTGGTGGGCATCCGGGATTCATAGAACCGTAGTTACATACGTAACTTTCGTTCTATTTCATCCCTCCTGACTACCAGAGGGCAGTGCTGAAAGCACTGAATGACTAATACCAACAATGTCACGAGGAATCCTGGGCACCTACTTCACTGAGGAAGCCCAGAGGACCCTTGCAGAAACCCCTGGTCCAGGGGATGAGGGGTGGCCACGTTAACCCGGTAGAATCTGGTGAATGTGCTTGGAGAAGACCATGATGCACATATTGCTTCCCTCGGAACCCCTCTCAGGACAGCCCGGAAATGGACACGCTCCTAGCAGAATGCCTTCATGCCGACCGGCAGGGGTCATTCCCCATGGTGTAGGCATGGCAAATGACATCCATGATCCAGTGGGAGAGGCACTGTTTGGAAAGAGGAGAGCCTAACCTATGCCTCCATAAGATACAGACAGCTGGTCTGAACCTTGCATAGCGACAGTAGCTGTAACGTATGCCACCAGTTCTCTCACTGGGGCACAATAGTCCAGACCCCTCACCAGGTGTAGGCTGAAAACATGTCAGCCTCAACGGTTGGTTACATTTAGAGAGAGATAAAACCATGGTACAAATGTAGTGTTTGGCAAGAAGGTAACGTTCAAGCCCTCAGGGTCCCACCTGAGACATGAGGAGCTGAGACAGAGCCTATAGCTCGTTGACCCCCTCGCTGAGGCCATAGCCAACAAAAAGCCATCTTACATGAAACCACTTGGGGTCCGCCTGCGTTAGATTCAAACGGAGGGTGGCACAGAGCTTCGAGAACCAAGGGCATCTGCCAAACTGGTGCTCATGTAGTTGTCGGCAGGTGTAACCTACTGGCACCACACAGAGAAAAGAGACTATGTCACAGCTCCCACCGCACGGCCATCAATGCCAGCATGGTAGATGATATTGCCACTACATAAACTGTAAGCGTCGAGGGAAAGCGACCTTTAACAAGAAGAGGCTAGAGAACTCCAGATGGTGGGTACTATACAGGAGACTGGCTCCTCATTGATCAAACACCATTGGGAAAACAGACACAATCTGTTTCTGTCCTGCTGACGAGTAGAGGGTGCCTTGGCACCCAGGATGGTGTGTCTGACAGGGCTCGAAACTCCAGTCAGCTGCTGTCCTAGCTTTGCAGTGGCCACACCCACGGCTGAAGACGTTGAGGACTGGGGTGCCATATCAGTCCCCCCAACCAAATTAGAGAAAGGGGTGGAAAGGAGCCAACTGACCAAGTGGAATATATCGCCCACCCCTGAGCCGTTGGCTCTTTGCTGACCACACGAGGGTAAAAGACCTCCTGTACAATCACGCCCCCGAGGCGGCGGCCAAACCCTAGGATCAGCTGACGGACGCCTTGGATGCCAAGAAGATAGAGAGGGTATCGCCTTGCTAAGACTCAGGAGTCGCTGCGTAATCTATCAAGCCTGAACGGTCTGTTCCAGCGCCTCTAAAGCAGCCAAACCGAATAACTCCCCCGGCTCCACTGGGACGTTATGGACAACGTACTCCCTCAGGTACTCCTCTGATGGAGGGATGGAAAGAGGAGGAGGAGCCCATCCGCGGCTGAAGAAGGCACCTCCAGGGGTGGGCTTCTCCGGATGCAGGATCTGCAGCCACAGTTGTCTCGGGGCTGTCCTGCATCGAGTCGTCACCTGACCACCATCTGCAGTCTAGGACGAGGAAAATGAATCAGCCTATGACACATGACTGTTCCTACTCCTCACCTAGAAGTGAGAGGCAGAGGCAGCCAAGGATAACACATCCTCCTCCGCAGCCAGCTCAGGCATGGGTGTGGAGGAGAGTCCGGTCGCTGCCCCTGGCTTGGCCCCCTATTGGCATCTAGTCCAACCGTATGAATGTTGGTAAAAGATGATTAGGAGAGGAGGCGCTAACACTTGCCTTCACCAATCAATACAAGGTAAGAGCTAGAGCCTAGCTCGACCTAAGTGTTATGATGCCTGCAGCGTTATGATGCCAGTGAGAACGATTGGGAGAGGGGGGCGTGAATGCACGCCTTCACCAATAGAAAACAATGTTGGCAAAAAGTGAATTGGGTGAGAGTGCGCGAACGCTAGCCTTCACCAGTAGAAGTGAATTGGGAGAGGGTGGGTGCGTGAACGCTAGCCTTCACCAGTAGAAGTGAATTGGAAGAGGGTGCGTGAACGCTAGCCTTCACCAATAGAAGTGAATTGGGAGAGGGTGCGCGAACGCTAGCCTTCACCAATAGAAGTAAATTGGGAGAGGGTACGCGAATGCTAGCCTTCACCAATAGATATGAATTGGGAGAGGGTGCGCGAACGCTAGCCTTCACCAATAGAAGTGCATTGGGAGAGGGTGCGTGAACGCTAGCCTTCACCAGTAGAAGTGAATTGGGAGAGGGTGCACCAAGGCTAGTCTTCACCAATAGCGCTAGCCTTCATCAATAGAAATTAATTGGGAGAGGGTGTGCGAATGCTAGCCTTCACCAATAGAAGTGAATTGTCAGAGGGTGCGTGAACTATATCCTTCACCAATAGAAAATAAGGCCAAAACTCAGAGAGGCTAGTACCGCTAGCTCAGCCCAACCGTTTATGAGGTTGGTGAAAAGTGAGTTGGGAGAGGGTGCGCGAACGCTAGCCTTCACCAATAGAAAATACGTCCAAAACCCAGAGAGACTAGCACCGCTAGCTCAGCCCAACCATTTGTGAGGTTGGCGAAAAGTGAGTTGGGAGAGGGTGCGCGAACGCTAGCCTTCACCAATAGAAAACAAGTCCAAACAGACACTAGCACCGCTAGCCTAGGCCAACCAATATGAGGTTGGTAAAAAGATGGAATAGGAGGGTGCACGAATGTTCTCCCTCATAAGTAGAAACGAGACCAAAACACAGCTGGCTATGTAACTGAACTTTAGAGCATAATCAAAACTGACCCTGCGGTTGGAAGCCTCCACAGCGGACGGTGCCGCTAACAAAGGAAGATAGAAAGCTACTTACATGTTGAATCACACACACACACATGGTAGTCTTTGCACAAGCGGACGGCGCTGCTAACCAAGGCAAAAAAGGAAGTAAGGCAAAGGTAAAGACTACTTATATGGTCATCACACAGTAGTCGCCTCACAAGGTGGTCAGCACCACAACCAAGGCAGACAGAGTAAGACTACCCACGTGTTAAATCTCACACACACATGGTAGTCACCTCACAAAGCAGGCGAAGCCACTAACCAAGGCAAACAAAAGTAAGGCTACTCACATTTGAATTTCACACACATCGTAGTTGCCTCACAGAGCGGGCGAAGCTGCTAACTGAGGAAAACAGAAGTAGACTACCCACAAGTAAATCTCACACAGACGGTAGTTGCCTACACAAGGCGGACGGCTCCGTAATCAAGGCAAACAAAGGTAAGACTGCCCACGTGTTGAATCTCATATGCATGGTAGTCGCCTAAAAGCTGGTGAAGCCACTAACCAAGGTAAACAAAAGTAAGACCGCCCATGTTTGGGTCTCACACACATGGTAATCGCCTAAAAGTGGGAGAACCAGCTAACCAAGGCAAACAGATGTAAGACTACCCATGTGTTGAATCTCACACACCTGGTAGTCACAGAAAAGTGGGTGAAGCCGATAACCGTCAACAGAAGTAAAACTACTCACGTGTCGGCCCACACGTGGTAACTAACTCCACAGTGGGCAGTCGCTAGCCCAGGTAAATAAAGGAAAGACTACTCACCAGCTTGTAAATGACAAACATAGTAGTCAAACGCTGTAAATTGGAAGAGAGGCGAAAGCCGCCAAGTCGCCAGTGAACAGGAGAAATACCTTAAAGGCTAACTCTTCGCGGCCCCTCGGAGGGTGAAACACGCTGCTCCGGCCAGCAGGCTGTTGGGCCTCCAGCGACGGTGGAAAGATCCAAGGGGCTGTAGCCCTGGATAGAACCGCGCACGAGAAGAAAAAAGGAGCAGGGTCATGGATGACGCTAGGCTATATAGCCTCTGACTGCTCATCCGGTCACGTGTGATGTCGTTTATTATTACTTGGAACGGCGCATGCGCAAAGGGAACATTCAGTGCTATCAGCATCTCCCTCTGGTGGTCAGGAGGGATGAAATAGAACCTCTGGTTGTGCAGCCACATCAGCGAGACACTGATATCTTCTCCCTGAGATATCTTCTCAGGGAGCATCAACGAGGACAACCATCATTAAAACTGAATTAAAGTCTGAGCAGGACATCGACATCAAAATAGAGCTGAAGACATTTACAAAGGTCCAAACAGTGTCCTCACATTGCGTCCTCATGTCAGCGTGGACATAGAGACGGGACAGCTCCAAGTCAAAGAGGACAGACATGGAGACAGGTCCTCTGTTGGACCCACAGACTAAAAACAGAGTTGTTAGAGAAGAGTCGGCTAACGGGAGGAAATGAAAACATGAAACTAGAAAAATACAAGAAATACAGCGAATTCTTCAAGACGCTGAACAAGCTAAAGCTCACTCGAAAAACAGCAAAGAATGAGCTGAAAGGAGCACAGAAGAGCTGAAATTATTTTAAAAAAAAAGTAGCTGAAAGAAAATGAAATAAGCTGAAATTAGTAGGAAGAAGCTAAAAGTAGTGGAAACATGCTAACATCAACAAAGAAAAAATGAGTAAAAAGTCGAAAACAAACAGAAAAGCTTAAATAATAAGAAATAATCTGAGCAGAGCACAAACAGCTAAAATGAGCAGAACAGCTGAAAGTAGCTTAAAATGTGCTAAAAGTTAGAAAGAGCACAGAGTAAATAAAAGCTGAAATTAACTGAAAGGTAGCCAAAAAGATTAAATTAGCAGAAAAAAAGCTGAAATGTGCCTGAGAAAATAGAAAAACAGCTGAAATCACTCAAAAGAAGATTAAGTTTGCAGAAAGAAGCTAAAATGAGGTTTAAAAGCCGAAATTAGAAGGAGCTGACGCAGAGCAACAGCTGAAATGAGCAGTAAATAGCTAAAGGCTTTGAAGAAGGTCCATTCATTTTCAATGAGAAAAACATGGCCGACAAAGCTAAATATTTCACAAAGACCAGAAGTCACAGCAGGAACATCCTGAACGAGCCGAACGTTTGGAGACACGAGTTGTTGAAATCTACAGCTTTGTGGTTCTGTTCAGACAGAACTTCAGAACTTAAGTTGTGGTTCTGCTCAGATGGAACCAGAGGCACATGGAGCAGTTTGATGCTCTGGTTCTGACAAAGTGGAGGTTCTGTTTGGACCCATCACAGTTTGAAGTCTGAGATCTCAGCAGAACATCAGAACAAATGTCTTACTTGGAGGTGAGAAGCTGCTCCACCACAGCCACCAGAACACAACCTGAACAGGTTCTTCATGGTTCCTCCAACAAGAACATCCAGGTCCAAACCCTCAGCTGGGACACAGCCCCTGCTGCAGCCTGTAATAGCTGCGTGGGAAACCCCATAGCGCTCAGGTGCAGCCCGTCAGCTCATCACAGACCCAGCTCCTCTTACCTTCTCACTGTCCACAGTGTTCTGGGAGGTCCTGGAAGCGATGGAGATGGTGTCTAGCTGGCTGCTGCCATCCCCCTGACTGTCCCCGTCCTCAGCTCCGTCCCTGAAGACACACATATGCAGGACAGAGTGAAGTCCAAACCTGTCCAGCTGGTTCCATGATTAATCCAGAGCATCAACTGCGGCGGGAGAAGTACTATAAAGTAC
>JAVCKU010000013.1:264745-275080 GCA_032273985.1 Hypsolebias coamazonicus
AAGTCCAGTTGTTTCTGTATTGAACCTTTTTTGATTTTATCATGTCCTGGATGACTGAGAATCTTCACCAGCATAATAATGATTTATAAATAATCTTTTCATGAATCACATTGAAACTTTTGATACTGGAGTTGTTTTAAGTCAGCAGCAGTCTACTTTGATTGTTGCCCTGCTCACACTAACCTTTGGCTAATCGCTCATACCACAGAATCACACTTTAAATGTTCTGAACTATTCCTTTAAAGGTTTATATCTGTCTTCTAAGGCTGGGATTTAATCTGATATGATGCCTCAAACATCTGTAAGAATAGAGAAGTGTTTTTTGATGCAAAATGTACACCCTTGCATTACCTGTCACAGAAATGTTCAAACATTTAAGTCAATTAATTAAAAAATAAAAAAGTGACAACACTGAATAAATTACTTTGTTGTTTGATATGAAAACATTTATACTGTAGAGGTTGAAACTCCACCTGAACATGTTTGCACAGGAGGTGGCAGTGTTGTCCAACATATACATTTTAAATCTGCTGCCTCAGTCTAATTTCAATTTCTATAATTATTCATCCTAATTTGCATTGAAATTGTTTATTTATGCAGTGCAATTTATTTCGCAATAGATGACTCTAACTCTTTGAGAAATTTCAAAATAAGATTCCACAAATTAATTAATCATTTTAAAATCTGTGTGAGGCAGAATTTAGACCAGAGGAATTAGAGACAGTGCTCTCTAAAATGCAGTTAAATAAATCACCAGGCACCGATGGTCTTACTACCAATTTTTATAGATTTTTTTTGGGAATTATATTAAAAAAATCTTCTTTTTAGGGCTATGAATGCATGTATAGAGAGAAATATGTTGACTCCTAGTATGAAAGAAGGTTTAATTACCTTAATTCCCAAATCAGGTAAGAATAAACAAATAATAAACAACCTTTGACCGATTACTTTGTTAATGCAGACTATAAAATTCTCTCTAGGTTTATTGCAAGATTGAAAGAAGGGATATCAACAATCTGTTTTTTTAAAAGTCGATCGACACAACAATGTTCGACCTGTTTGACTACATTGACTTAATTAATGAAGACGGTTTTATATTGTTCTTAGACTTTTACAAAGCTTTTGATTGGGTTGAGCAACCATTTATAATGCAGACCTTGACTTATTTTGGTTTTGGACAAAAATGTCTCAATGTTGTGGGAATGTTTTACAATAATAACAGCTCACTTTCTCTGAACCATAGGACTAGCCCCAGATTTAAAGTCAAAAGAGGAATAAGACAGGGATGCCCCTCCTCCCCTCTGCTGTTTGTAATGGTAGCTGAAATGTTATCTATTTTATTCAAGACCAGTGACATTGAAGGCATTAACGCATTTGGAAAACAAATAATAAATAAGTCAGTTGGCTGATGACACAGCTCTTTTTTTTAAAGAGCAGCAGTCAAATTCAATGAGTTTTACACACTTGTTTCTCTGAAGTCTATGGACTGCTATTAAATATAGATGAATGTGAAATTCTGACCACTCATGATTATCCTTTGCAACCACTATAAAATATAAAAGTAAAGAAATAAGTGAAATATTTAGGAATATTGATCTGTAAAGATAAAGTATCTGAGGAAACAATATCCTTAACAATATTGAAAAATGCAAATCAGTTTTTAACAATTGGCTGCAAAGGGACATCACCATTTTTGGAAGAACCCTCCTAACCAAAACGGAGAGCTTATCCAGACTGATCTACCCAGCGTGTTCTCTGCCAGTCCTACCATGCACTACTGGGGCCATAAGCAAAATCAACTTGAACTTTATCTGGAAGAACAAATGTCATTACATCAAAAAAGAAGATATACGGTAGTTAGAAAACTATGAGGAAGGTGAAAATAATGTAATTGATTTTAGTGCCATGAACGGTGTTCTAAAACTTATTTGGCTGAAATCATTCTGTAACAGTTCACAATCTTTCTGGTTTTTGATTCCTAATTTTATTTTTCAAGCTGTAGGTGGAACTGATTTTCTCTTGAGATGTGACTTTGATTACAACAAGTTACACACCAAACTGTCAGATTTTCATCAACAGGTCCTGCTCCATTGGAAACTCCTACAAACACAATTTCACACCACATAATACTCCAGTTTGGAACAACAGCCATGTCTTATGGAATAGAAAATCTTTCTTTTTAGAAAACTTATTCTCTAAAGGTATTTGGACTATATCACACTTCATGAATGATAATGGTGATATTTTATCATCCAACGATTTTTGTTTGAAGTTCAGTATTGTTTGTGAGGTCAGGATTTACAACAAGCTGATAAAAGCAAAACCAATACCTCTTAAATCTATGGTTAAATAAGCTTTGATACATTCCAAAACATCCCCTGGTCTGAGTCAACTGTACATAGAAAACATAGACTTTAAAGATAAAATGATGACCAACAAGCTCATGAGGAGAGTTTTACAGAAGGAATTATACCCTGTTCAAATCAAACATCACTATATTCTTAAAGATGGATATAATTTCTAAAATTAGGACAAAATATATCGCTTTTCCACTTCCTCCAAAAGTTAAGGAAGTCCATTTTAAAATTCTAAATCACTTCTACCCAACAAACTCATTTATCAGTTCTAGATTTAAGTTTGACAGTGTTGGGTGTACATTTTTGTATAATGAAGAGGAGGATTTAGATGGTTTTTTTTTTTTTTTTTTTTTTTTTTTTTTTTTTTTTTTTTTTTTTTTCAGTTGTAGTGTCATTCAAGACTTGGGGCAGGATATGGGATTGGCTTCAGGCCCAGGGAATTGAATTGCCAGATCTGACCTTAACAATAATAAAATTGGGTGTTTATTTTCAAAATTTTAAATTAGAATTTTAAAGAAATAATTTAATATTACTAGGAAAAAATGTTGTTCATAAATGTAGATTTTTTTTAAGGTGAATCCAAATTGATATTGTTGGGAAATTTACCTGGAATATTTTTGTCTTTTAAATTGGTTAAAAGTAAATCTGCTCAACAGCTTTATACTTTGATTAATAACTTTAATTAATATACTTTGTAAACCTCTACATTTGCTCCTCATTGATGTAAGTATTATTGTTTTTATTTTTTGTTTGTTGGTTTTTTGTTGTGTATTTTTTGAATGGATATAACTCAACCTGTGAAAGCTAAATGATGCTTTGCGTTACATTTTTTTTTTGTCTTGGTTTGTCTGTAAATTGTTCATAATAAATAAATAAATAAATAAACATTCTTTACTGTGTTCAGTTTCTTGTGTTTGTTTATTTTGTCTCTATTTAGATTGATATATTTATGTGTACAACAAATATTATTTCTCTTAATGCGGACTTTGTATTGTAAACTGTATACAGTACTGTATTTGCAAATAAAGATAATAAATAAATATTAAATAAATAAAAAGAAAGCCACCAGAGAAACGAAGCCGATTTTGCCCAGATCAGTTTAAGGTTTACTTCTTTATCTGTCGGAAACTAATAAAAAATATATTTAAGTAAGTTTTTTTGTTGAGAACACAAACGCTGAGGTACGTTTTAGAAGATCAGGCTTTTATTTTTAAACGGATGTTTCGCTACCCGTCCAGTCAACTTCCGGTGAAAAAAAAAAAAAAGCGAAAACGTGAAAAAGATATTTTGCAGCATCCCATTTGACGTAAGTACGAAAACGTAAACAGTTTGAGTGAGCAGAAATGACGTCACTTTGTTCTTTGATATTCTCCAAGTCTTTAAGACAGCGTATCTGACGGCAATGACTGTTGTTTGATGTCGTTTGATAGCCGTTGACGTCATAAAGGCACACATACGTCACCGGCAGGACTACTGTATATATAAACCCCCTGCCGAACTCAAAAATAATTTCTTTTGAGAAAGTTTGAAGAAGCTGCAATTTTGGACGAGTTTACATCAGATATGGCTGACCAGAAGAATCATTGCCCCATGGTCCCGACACTGTCTACAGATGAAAACACACTGGTAAACGAAGATAACCAGTCACTGTCTTCAGACGTAGAAATAAACGAAGATAACCAGTCACTGTCTTCGGATTCAGACACACTGAAAAATGAAGATTTTTATGAAAAAGAGACCGATGCAATAAACAAGATTCAACGTAACTTATCACTAATTGAGAGTAACACGTGTGACGCGTTAAATTGCATTAAAAACCACATTAAGGATAACGAACATCGATGGGAATCGTTTCGTTTAGAGATGCAGGAGTTTAAAAAAAAGGAACAGGCTCATACAGTTGAGATTAAACAACTCTCGACTGATGTAGCGTTCTTTCAAGCCGAGGTTAAAATCAGGATGGAGGCACTTGCTACATTAATTACACATGTAATAAAATCTCAAGCAAACCTCAAAAGAGACATTTTAATACAAGAGGGCGCAAAAGAGAAATTACTTAATGTTGTAGAAGGCTACAGTGAGATATCCACTGCAATGAAGAAAATGTTAGAAATGAGAACGTGCTTAATTAAACATGTCCAGGGTACAGAAAAACGTATGAAGGAGAAGATGGATGAACTTCTTAAGAAAATGGCACACAACCTGGATCCCAATGAAGAGTATAAATCAACAGTTATTCCAACAGATGTGCTCCCAAGTCCTCCACCTCAGACTTCAAACTGGTGGAGTTTTTCTTCATTAGGAAAAGTTAAAAAAATTGCGGTCTGTGGCCTTGCCTGTGCAGCAGTATCAGCTGTGGCTTATGGTGTGGTGAAATCGTGCATGAAATAAATTATGCAGTCGTAAACAGCGACTCCTCCCGTGAAAACACTAACGGGTTGCGCGCGGTCCCTTTCTCGGTCGAGTTTGCACGTTCTCTCTGCACGCGTAGGTTTACTCCGAGTACTCCGGTTTCGTCCCAAAACAAACAAACAACAACAAAAAAAACGCGTTAGGCTAACGTTGGGGAGTCGTAAACAGCGACTCCTCCCGTGAAAACACTAACGGGTTGCGCGCGGTCCCTTTCTCGGTCGAGTTTGCATGGTCTCTCTTTGCACGCGTGGGTTTACTCCGAGTACTCTGGTTTCGTCCCAAAACAAACAAACAAAAAACACGTTAGGCTAACGTTGGGGAGTCGTAAACAGCGACTCCTCCCGTGAAAACACTAACGGGTTGTGCGCGGTCCCTTTCTCGGTCGAGTTTCCATGTTCTCTCTTTGCACATGTGGGTTTACTCCGAGTACTCCGGTTTCATCCCAAAACAAACAAACAAACAAAAAAAAGAAACACGTTAGGTTAACATGCGGGAGTCGTAAACAGCGACTCCTCTCATGAAAACACTAACGGGTTACGCGCGGTCCCTTTCTCGGTCGAGTTTGCATGTTCTCTCTTTGCACGCGTGGGTTTACTCCGGGTACTCCGGTTTCGTCCCAAAACAACCAAAAAAAACCCCACATTAGGCTAACATTGGAGAGTCGTAAACAGCGACTCCTCCCGTGAAAACACTAACGGGTTGTGCGCATTTCCCCGAACTCCGTCTTCCGTCCCTGTTCAAATCCCGGCCATACACGTTAAGTTAACATGCAGGAGTCGTAAACAGCGACTCCTCCCATGATGAAAACACTAACAGGTTGCGTGTGGTCCCACCCCCACCCCACCACCAATGACAATGCCTCGCCCCGTCCGCCTCGCCCCGTCCGCCTCGCCCCGTCTGCCTCGCCCCGTCTGCCTCACCCCGTCTGCAGACGCGAATGGATTTTTTTAAACCAGCCACCAGGGAGTACAAACCAGTGTGTCTCTTGTGCCGGTCCCAAGCCCGGGTGAATGGTGAGGGTTGTGTCAGGAAGGGCATCCGACGTAAAACACTTCTTGTATATTTTTTGACTGACTTCGAATGACGAAAAGGAGTCGGGCGGAATATTCAGATGAACTTTAGTGAAACAAAAAAAGATGAACGAATCATACGTACGAATACATGACTGAGGTTCGACAAATCAGAAACTTGGTTGCTGAGGCAACAACAACAAACAGAGAGAGAGAGAGAGGAAAAAAAATGGGGACGGACTCACCCGTTAGCTCCCGTTCAACCATTACAAAGCATCATGGGATACGTAGTCCGCTTTCAGCCTGATGCCAACTACAAATGTCAACCAAATCAATGTAGCGAACAGCAACAAAAATAGTTATTGATATTAAATTATATTATCCTAAATAACAAGTTCCAAACAAATTCTCAACATGTCTCTTGTTACTTTGCAGTTCTACTTTTGTGGACTCGCTCTTTTGTGGTTTTTCAATGATTGTCAACTTTAATATCGCTCACATGATTGGGACAGTATGAGATAAGTTAACAAAAAAATAATTCAGACAGGAGCCACCATTTTGTAGTTTTCTTTCAATAAGTCTATACTGTAACGCCAGTCAAAAAGAACTACATTACCCAAAAGCCAACAGTGCTTCCGGCCGCTACTTTCTGCCAAAATGGAGGGAAAGGTTTGCAATGCAAATCTATGCCAACTATGAAGCTCACAGAACTGGCAGGAAAGTTTCAAATAATCCTGAAGCTTCCTGAAGCTCAAATTTTCACGTGCACATCAACCTGGATGGGGCGGTGGGCATCATGCTGCAGGGTAGGTCTGCAGAACCAGAATCGAGCTGTTGGTCTGCAGAGCTGATGAGTAAAATTTTGCAGTACTGTACAGTACATATACGTATGTTGTTAAAATATGTGGGTTTAAGAGTTTAGAACATTGCAAGAGTGTGGGAAGGGTTTATAAAGCCTTAAAATACAAATAAAATACTAAAATAAATATAGCGTTCCTACTTTGTGGTCTTTCACCTGTCGCGGAAGTGTGTGATAATCGAGGAACTACTGTTGTTATTCTAAAATTTTAAATGTCTGTAAGTTTTGGAAAAAGCATGTTTCTGCACCATGACAATGCACCCCCCCCACCCCCCCACCAAGATAAAATAACTAAACAATCATCAAATTCTCTCTCATCTCTTTCAGGTCAGTCATGTCACTTTCAGAACAGCAGCAATTCACTCACCCTCTCACAAAATCCCCTCCGGTCAGTCATATGGGACGTCTTGTCCCGAGCCCCACAACAACACAGTCTGCTACGATCCTCAGATGTTGTAGCGAATACTCGTAGTTTTTCATGTCACTAACCTGACAAGCACTGAGATAATCTGTTCCGCAGACCAGACCAGCTGGAGCCATCAAGTCATTGAACTCGTCAGGGACCAAACCATATTAAATGAAGAAAATGCTAATCTTAATCTGAACTACACACTTTAGAAGAAACTTTTGGAGTGTGTATAGATTTAACAACTTGCATGTTTATATGAAGTTATGTCAGATTATACAGTATGTTGTAATCCATCACTAGTCAAAGGAATGACCAGTCAGTTCAAAATGAAAACATTAATCTGTGACATTAAAGGCCCTCAGCTCTCGCTGGACACCACAAGGCCCCTGACAATCAACCGTGCACCCCTCCAGAAACAAACTCAGACAAAAGAGAAAACAGCCTGAGAGGTGTATGCTTGTCTAAATCGAGGAAGGCTGAGTAAAAACAGTGAGACGGTACTTTTGCTTGGTTTTAGGGAGGTTTCTTTACAACAAACCTCAGCCAGAAGGAAAATTACTATTTGTCAGTCAAAGACATCCTCAGCTTAATTTTCTGATGGTATCTTGATCACCTTTCCTTGTATCTTGTAATTATTGCTGGAGAAACACTCTTAACGTAACCCAGTCAACAACATGAGTCAGTATGGAGTTATTTTGATGTGGCGCCAAAAGATTTCTTAAATGGGTATCTTGCCTTGTAATTAAAACACATAAAACAGGGCACAAGCCTAAAACAACAGCTTCCTTTTATTTATTTTAGGTATCTAAATGTTTTTTTTGTGCATTTTCTAAAGCCTATAGACTGTGACTGGCAGTTATTTGTGTCGTTAGTCAAAGTCTTACCTGTTATTTAATTGTAATTTATTATCTTACAATAAACTGTAGACATATTGCTTTAATACCAACAAAAAGGAAAAAAAAAATACCACTAGCTTTATAATTCTGGTTTCTGTTCAAAGCAAACTGGCCGTTCAAAGAAGATGTATGACACAAAAGCTTTGTTCAAAGTCCTGGTTAAAGTCAGTTGGTCTGAGCTGACCAGTTATGTGCACAAATCTCCCAGTGACCTTAACGATACCTCAGGATACGAAGGGTCTTAGTGGAAGACCACAAAGTTCAAATGTCAGAGGATCACTGAAGGAAAAGCATTTCTTGGGCCTGAAAGGCATCACCTCTGACCCGTGGAAGCAAATGGAGGAGAAGTTTGGTGACAACTGGGCAAGCAGGACATATTTAGTTTGGTTTGAGAAGCACTAGAATATTGTCAAATAAATTTGTTCCTTAAAAACAAAACGGCAAAGAGCTTCTTAGAGACGCGCGAGGCTTTAACGAAGGACAATCAAAGCTGTGCCCAATGTCCTTCGCTCCTGCGGTGAACCCAACTGGGAAGCTCAGCTTACTCTTGAGCTGCTTACAGAAACAAAATAAATAAATAAAAAGACGGTATCCCACCCCCTACTCCAACGCACAGCTTGCTTTCTCTCCTCAGCTACTCATCAGCAGCTCTTTCAGCTCGTGCTTCCTCTGTCTCTAGCTCTCTTCCTTTCTTTGCCCTGATTGGGATCTGCAGTCAAGCGGATTAACACGTTCTGACAGCGGAGGCAGGCAGCCCACACACATCCACGCACACACACACATACAGAGTTTCAAGCAGCACGTGCATCTCGGAGAGAGGCTGTGTCTGCGCATGTATCGCCTCTCCAGCTTGCATCGGAGTGAAGGAATGTCTAACCATGTGATGTATAGAGTCTGTGGCTGCACGCACACACAAACATGATAAAGTGCTACGAAGTATTCGGAGATAGGAAGTGTATGTAGCAGCAGTGTGTGTTTGTGTGCACACACGTGTGTATGTTCCTGCGTGACTTCATTCATACTTCATAATTTATACTCTGAAGCACTTGCTCGGAGACTCACAGAGGCAGAGCAGCAAATGGGCACACTTTGTGACTATCCAATTATCCATTTTCTCTTCTGCCTTCTCCTTTTTTCTCTGTCACTTGGCATGTTTCGGCTTGGCCCTCGACCATTGATGTTAAACCGAGTGCAAGTGCAGATAATCTTTATTAATTATTGTATAAGTCGCGCATGTTGTCACATTGGCTGTTCCAGTCAAATGGGTTTCTCTGACAGCTCAAACTAGGCATGACTGGAGGTTTTCTAACCAATCACAGCCACCAAAAACCTAAAAGTACAACAAACGTTTTGTAAAAGAAAATCAATAAATATCTGCTAAATTATTGTTTTATGACCACATGTGAAAGTATCGTCTAAAAAAAAAAAGTTAATTTAAAATTAAATGAGGTAAAGCCTTTGACGAGGATATACCCAGTGGACTATAAAGCGCTGATGTTTGAACCGTCGTCCACCAATTGGACTGTTAATGTTTTATGACTGAGTGCTTATGAGCAAAATACTGAAACCTTAATGTAAGTCAGTTTAAGTGAACTCATCAACTGCAAATAACTAAATACAAACTGTTTGTAAAATTAATACATTTAATGTAAATGTAGACCCAGACTGCTGATAAGAGCAGCTTTATTTTCAGTTGAGGTGAATAAAATAATTACATGAGCAACATAAATATACAGCTTCAATGAGTGATGCTGCTTTAGGATTTTAAAGGCAGATTTAAAAAAAATAACAGCGTGGACTAGGGTTGAACAATTACTTGCATTTGCAATAACACTGAGATATGATCAAATGAGATTTTCTAATCGCAAAGGCTGCGATTTGACTGGTCACGTGATCTGGTGACGTCACTTGCGAGTGAGCGGAGCAAAGCAGGGCAGGGAGCAGGAGAAGTCAACACTGCGCTTTAACCGGTTGCACAATGGTGTCAGGCTCAACAGAAGCTGATACATCTGAAAGTTTGGTACCAAGGAGGGGCAGCACGTTCGTTGTTTGGAGTTATTTTGTCTATAAAAAAAGAAGACGCTACACAACGACATGTATTGTGCAGAACTTGCTTTGCTTCTCAAGCTAACACCACAAATTTACGATAGTTGCATGGCTAGAACACCAACGACCAGTGCTTCAACTTCAAGTAAGCAAAGTACCAGCCGACAAGGATCACTTAAACTGTTCCAAGGTATTACTCTGTAATGATAATTAATAATTCGAAATGGCACATGGAAATAACTCGAGCAATAACAGAGTTCATAGCAAAAGACATGATGCCCATTAATATACAGGTGGTCCTCAGTTTCCGGCTGTCTTGGTTACCGGCCGTTTCGCGTCTCCGTTG
>JAVCKU010000013.1:361559-376040 GCA_032273985.1 Hypsolebias coamazonicus
CTCTCAGATCCTCCTCTTCGCTGCACCTCCATGTACTGCCCGCCTCTCCAGTTCCTGTTGATCTTTTGGGCTTGTTGTTCGCTTTTTCACAATCTCTCGGATATGTTTCTTGCTGTAAAGTGTCCTTGGGTGCCCTGAAAGGCGCTTTTTGAATAAAATTATTATTATTATTATTATATAAAGTGCAGAGAACAATAAACTACAATAAAATAATTCATCCAGAGGACCTGACTTCACCCACATCAGGATAACCTCGGTGTGTCTACAAGCTCATGGTCGCAGTGAACGTCTTACAGTTGGATCTGAACCCTGAATGAGTGTAAACCCCGCCAACGCTGTGCGCCGCCTCGTCAGCTGGTAAGTAAATGAGGCGAGCTGCAGGACGCGTCCTTCCTTCACCCTCCTGCAGCAGCAGCTGCGTCATGCTCCTCATTTAGACAAACACACGTCTATGACTTTTTCATTCAAACTAAAACACGGATTTAGAGTAAAAACTGTAGCAGTTTATGAACTATAAACACAGAGTGACGTTTTGTGTAGTGCAACAAGGTGCATGTGCACATGAGCTCAAATCAAAAGAGCTTCTATCTGATTCTGGACATGCCACCTTTCTAGTTCTTTCTGAGGTACAGCTGCAGATGGTGTCTCCATGCAGGGACAATGAGTCTGTAAACCTGGTCACTGAGGGCTGATAATGATGCAACAAGTTAGACACACAAAACTTATAAAACATGTTTAAAAATCCGGCCACACACTCGTCAGCATGGAGGCTGTTGTCTTTGCATTAGGATTTGAAGCAGCCAGGCCGCAGCTCCACTGGACGAGAACAAGGTCTACAGAAAATACAGGAACTTCAGCAGTCAAAGGATTCTGTCGTGCACGCTCACAGACCTGTCATGGACTGACATGCAGTATAAAAAAATCCTTCACCCTCCTTGGATGTTTAATGCTTTTATTGCTGTCAATAATTAACCATGGTCAGTATAAACTGAGCTTCTTTACAAGCCCAAAAGATCAACAGGAACTGGAGAGGCGGGCAGTACATGGAGGTGCAGCGAAGAGGAGGATCTGAGAGAGCGAGAGGGGATGGAGATGTGTAGGAGGTCAGATAGGTCAGGAGGGGCGAGGTTGTGGACAGCTTTGAACATGAGAAGTAGAATTTTGAAGACAATGTGTGATTTAACCAGGAGCCAGTGGAGCTGCTGCAGGACAGGAGTGATGTGGTTTGAGTGATGACACGAGCAGCTGAGCTCTGGACCATCTGTAGCTTCTGAAGAGAGTTGTTGGGGAGGCCACAGAGAAGGGAGTTGCAGTAGTCGATACGGGAAGTCACAAGACTGTGCACAAGGATCTATGGACGTGGAGCGGAGTGTGAGAGAAGGACGGAGACGGTTAATATTTCAGAGATGTTGTCTCTTGAAAATGAGTCCTCGTGAATCACTGAGACTAACCTGGATAAATAAAAGTTGAATGAAAGAATGAAATAATGGATTCTTCTAGTTTTTTAAGGACCGGTGTGGCTTCATCTGTGTTGACCGGGTCACACGCCGGTAAATTGAAAAGGAGCAGACCGAGCCGCCAATTGCGTTCCGACGCAACTCTGCGGGGGGGGAGGTGTCACGCGCGCGCTGCACGCGGGGGAGAACTGAAAGGAAAAGAGTCAGTGTCAGTAGAAAAGTTCCCGCACACCAGAACCAGAACCAGAACCAGAACATGCCTGTGCTGCCCGGCACCGCGTCCCGTCTGTTCAGGAGCGCCCTGCGGGTCCGAACCGGCCCCGCAGCTCAGTTGACGTCAAGACCCGCCAAGGAGACCATCAGTGCAGGGGTGAGTTCAGAACCGGGCCGGGCCGGGCCGGGCCAGCTGCTGCGGGACAACATACACCCCGGTACCGAAACCAAACTGATCATGAACAGCTGGGTCCCCAGACTGACTGGACTTTGTCGAACTTCCCGACATTTATCAGATTAAGATTTTATTCAGATTAAGATTTTATTCAGATTGTGACCCAGATTAATGACTTTATATTTATTTATAATAAACAAAGGACCGGCCGAGTCATTGTGCTCAGACTTTATATTAAATCACATTTTGAGGCGCATTAAATGCGTCATTATTCGCCATTGTTCCGCCCAAACCCATCACGTACACCTGAGTAAATATAGCACGCGCGTGCATCTATCAGCTGTCAGCGCGCGTGCCACCAGGGGTTAAAGGAGCGGAGCAGGTGCGCGGCGGGCCCTGCGGGGCCGGACCGGCACCGGGTTCGAGTCCTCTTTAAACTGGAGCAACAAATAGAATTAAAATAAGAATCAAACTATTGAAACGTCACTTCCTGCTGAAAAGTTTTCATCTCAATTTGAACAGCTGACATTTAATGAAAGCACAAAAATAAATCCGAAGCAGCAGAAAATACAGAAAAAGTAGCTGAAAGGGCAGAAAACAGCTAAATTTATCAGAAAGAAGCTGAAAAAAAACTATGAAGGCTGAAATTAGCAGAAAGTAGCTAAAAGGAGCTGAAATGAGCAGAAACAGCTAAAAGTTTCATTTCCAGTGAGGAAAACATGGCCGACAAAGCTTTAAACAAGTTAAAATCACACAACGACCAAAAGTCAGAGCAGGAATGAGCCGAACGTTTTGAGACTGGAATGGCTGAAATGAGTCAAAATTTACAGAACAAGCTAATAGTGAGAATTATTCATAATATTAAGTGTTAAATATAAAAGAGCTAGAGATTTAATTTAATAAAAGAGAGGTCCGTCCTGTGAGCCACTGTTGACCTTCTGTTGACCTTCTGCTGTTCTTTGGTCCACCTGTCGGGTTTTTCTGCATCATCTTTGTTTGTTCCGACTGATTTGAATTCACGTCAAGGTTCATTCTGTTAAAGTATAAAAGTTTTTTTAAAACTTCTGGACTTCCAGACTCACTCGTGGTGATTTTTAATTTGTTGCTCTTTATTCATTCAAACTTTATTTAGGCAGGTTAGTCCCATTGAGCCTCGAGGACTCACTTACAAGAGAGACCTGGTGTCAACAAAGAATGATGACAACAGCAACAACAGACAATCATAAAAGAGGCGAACAGATTTATTTTTTAACAACTTAAAATAAAATGTCCAAAAAGTAGCTAAAACTAGATTATAAGGCAAATGTAGAAAACTAAAGACAGGAACATGTCTGCATTGGTTCCTGCCAGGAGTCATTTAAGAATCTGTTGGACTCCTGGCAGGAATGTGTGTTTTAGTTTAATGTATCTCGTGTTTTTAGATCAAATGATAAATATATTAGATTAGTTTCAGATGATGATGATGATGATGATGGGGGGCTTCGATGCCCTCGTGAGTAATGACAGTGTGACCTGGAGAGGTGTGATGGGGAGGAACTATTCTGAACCCGAGTGGTGTTCTGTCGTTGGACTTCTGTGGTCGTGGTTTATCCATCACAAACACCATGTTTGAGCAGATGGTGTCCACCTGCACTTGGCACCAGGACATGATGGACTTCGAGTCGTGTCATCTGATTTGTGCCCGTTTGTTTTGGACACTCAGGTGAAGACGAGCTGAGCTGTCAGCTGATCACCACCTGGTAGTGAGCTGGATCAGATGATGGGCGAAGATGCTGGACAGACCCAGTAGACCCAAACGTGTAGTGAGGGAACACCTGGCAGAAGAACCCATCAGAAAGATCTTGAACTGACGCCTCTGGGAGACCTTTAACTGCATCCCAGCTGAGGTGGGGACATTGAGTCAGAGTCAGAGTGGACCATGTTCTGCTCCTCGCTTGTTGAGGTAGCTGTCTTGAGCTGTGACCACAAGGTTGACGGTGCTTCTCAAGGTGGCCATCCTCGAACTCTGTGGTGGACACCCTGGGCCAGGGAGGCTGTCAAGCTGAAGGAGTCCTATCGGGCCTTTTTGGCTGGTGGGACTCCAGAGGCAGCTGAGGAGCACCGCAGGGTCCGCAGCTTTGGCTGATGTTGAGGCAAAAGCTCGGATGTGGGAGTTTGGTGAGGCCTTGGTTAGAGACGCTCGGTTGACTCAGAGGAGATTCTGGCGAACCATCAGGCAGCTGTGGAGGAGAAAGCAGCACTTCACTAACACTGTGTTCAGTGAAGGTAAGCTGCTGCTGACCTCAACCAGAGATGTTGTCGGGAGGTGGAAGAAACACTTCTCGGACCTTCTCAATCCCACCAGCACATCTTCCATGGAGGAAGCGGAGTCGGGGGACTTCAGGGTTGGACTGTCCATAAAGGCTCTGGATGTTGTGGGGCTGTCTTGGTTGACACGCCTTTGCAACGTCGCGTGGACATCTGGAGCAGTGCCACTGGATTGGCAGACTGGGATGGTGGTTCCCCTCTTCAAAAAGGGGGACCGGAGGGTGTGCTGCAATTACATGGGGCATCACTCTCCTTAGCCTCCAAGGTCTATTCAGGTACTGGAGAAGTGAGTCTGATCGTTGTTCGAACCTCAGAACCAGGAGGAACAATGTGGGTTCCATCCTGGCTGTGGAACACTGGACCAGCTCTTCACTCTCACTAGGCTCCTCAAGGGGTCATGGGACTCTGCCCATCCAGTCTGCATGTGTTTTGTGGAAGTCTGAGATTGTGATCGCTGAATGTTTCTGTACTTAGTTCTCTGCATTTTACCCATCGCACCTGGGGTACACCCAGGTGGAGCAGTGGCAGCTTTGTAAGCGCCTGGGGGAGCAATTAGGGATTAGGTGTCTTGCTCAGCAACACCACGACATGTGGGAATGGCTGGGGGTCGAACCTGGGACTTTCTGGTCCCAAGTGGGCTGCCCTACCTCTACCCAGTCTTGACCCCATTACTCTCTTACTAAGAACACTCCATTATTTAACTGACATTGATCAAAACAGCTGCTGGGTAGTTCCTTGAAATATTTTTTAATTTTTTAAATATTTTTAACATAAGTCTGTGCAGGATCAAGACTCCTGCACAGACTTGGAAAGGGCATTCGACCGTGTTCCTGGGGTACACTTGGGGGGTGCTCCATGAGTATAGGATTGGGGCCCCGTTATGGGCTGTTCAGTCTTTACAAGCGGTGCAAGAGTTTGGTTCGTATTGCTGCTGGACCCCTTCAGGGCGGGAGTTGGACTCCGCCAGGGCTAAAAAAGCTAAATAGTAAAGCTAATGGAACAAATCATTTTAAAGAGACTAATCAGAGTTTTATCACATTCATACATCGATGGGACGCACATCAGAGGCAATGAGGGGTTCAGTGTCTTGCACAGGGACACTTCAGTATGTGACAGCTGGTGGATTCCAACTCCCAACTCTTGCGTTGGAGGACGACTGCTCTAACCACTGAGCCACAGTCTCCCACAATACAAATACAGTTAGAGAGGCCAGACTCTACCTACCACTTGTATTTTGCTGTCAAGCCCAAAAAGCGACTTAACGTTCAAAACAAGCCCCAAAAACCTGCGACTCACAACATTTGTAAGCAACTTTAGAAAAAACAAGCCCAAAGTCGCTGATAATAATCAGACTTGGCAACATGCTGGTGAAGATTCTGTCATCCAGGACGTGATAAAATCAAAATATGTTCAATACAGAAACAACTGGACTTTTATTTGTTACAGAAACAGACTTGGCAACTATGACACACAGTTTTTGTTTTTTTCATTCCTATTGCAAGTTTTATACCCAAAACATATCGTGACATATATCGTCACCGCCACCCACCACAGTACATGTCACACATCCCTGCAGTTAGAGGACATGGAGGTAGTTTGAGTGAGGACAGAGGACATGGACGTAATCATTGTCCACTAATCTAAAATATTTTGAGCAACCAGTTCACAACCAAAACACTCATCAGTCAGCCCTGATTTAAGATCCAACAACACTCTGATCCCTTCTTCTCTAGACTCATTAAAACGTTGACGTGAGTTTAACGGATCAGACACGTCGTCCAAACATCGGTAGTTCAGTCCGTCCTGGTTTAAACGGGCGCTTCAGGGGCCCGATGTCTGAACGCTGTGCACGCCGGGCCCCACCGACATGTTGGGACTGACCTGCTGTGAGAACGTCTCGACCTGTTCTTACCTGGCCGTGGTGCTGCAGGAGGACACCTGCAGTCGTCCCTGAGTGGGGCCATGAGACGCCCTCGTCCACACTGCGGCTGAATCGCTCCATCGATGCGCAGCGACTCGTTCCTTCATATCAACTCTTTAATCATCTGTAATCTCCTCAGCCCTGATTTTACTAAAACTAGAGAAACTGCAGAGTGAATCTTGTTGCTGAGAAACAGCTGAAATTAGCTAAAAACATGCTGAAATGTAGCTGAAATGGAATAACAAGCCTAAGTTAGCAGAAGAAAGCAGAAAGAACACGTATTTGCTGAATTTGGTTTAAATAAGCAGAAATGAGCATGTAAAATAAGAAATCAGCTAAAAAAAATGAAATTAGGAACAATAAATAGCTGAAAAAGCAAAAAGAAGCTTAAATGAGAAGCTACAAGGAAGCGGAAAGAACTGAAATGAGCTCAAAATATGGGGACTTAGCTGAAAAAGCTAAAAGTAGCATCAAAATCTAAATAGTAGCTGAAAGAGCAGAAAAAACTGAAACTAACAGTATAAAGCTGAAAAGAGCATAACAAGCTGAAATTAGTGGAAATAAATTAAATAGGCTGAAAGTAGCAGAAGTTACCAGAAAAACGTGAATTGATCAGAAAACGGCTGAAATTAGCTAAAAAATGCTAAAAAGATAGCTGAAAATGTAGAACAAGCTTAAATTAGCATAAGAAAACAGAAAGAACATGTCAGCTTAATGAAGCAGAAATGATCACTAAAAGTGGAAATTATCTAAAAAAAAAGGCTGAAATTAGCATAAAACCGCTAAATAGTAGCTGCAATAGTAGAAAAAGCTGAAACTTGCAGAAATAAGCTGAAAGGAACATAACAAGCTGAAATTAGTAGAAAGAAGTTAGAAGAAGCACAAAAATGTTTTATTTAGTAGAATGAATCTGAAAGTAGCTGAAAACTGATACAATTTTCAGCAGGAAGCTGAAAGCAGCTGAAAGCATCTGAAAGCAGCTGAAAGCAGCTGAAAGCAGCTGAAAGCAGCTGAAGCAGAACAGAATGTGAACGGAGCAGTAAAAGGTTGAAAACACATTTAAACATGTGAAAGATGGAAAATGAGCTCAATTCATTTTCTGTGAGAACAAAATGTCAGAAAAGGCTAAATATTTTAAACAGCTAAACCCAATAATTCTCAGTCGGGTCATCTGGACAGTTTTTTTTTTTATAGAAACGTTTCGCCCTCTATCCGGAGGACTTCATCAGTCAGAGGAGTTCCAGTAAACTGTTCCCCCACCAAGCAGTAAACAACTCAAGTGGCCCAACCAGTTTGCTGGAGCCAAGATGTTTCTGGAGGCCGTCCTGTCCCTCGTCTGCTCCTCCCAGGCAGCAGCCACAGACAAAGTGGTTCAGGTGTTTACTGCTTGGTGGAGAAACAGTTTGCTGGAACTCCTCTGACTGATGAAGTCCTCCAGATAGAGGGCGAAGCGTTTCTATAAAAAACAAACTGTCCAGATGACCCGACAGAATTATTGGATTTGGTACCTGGATGATCGAGCATGAACTTTGTTCTCAAAAAGCTGAAGTTGCAGCAAAACCAAAAGTCGTAGCAGGACTGTCCTGAAGAGCCGAACCTTTTGATTCATGAGTTGTTGAAACGCTGAAAACTGCAGGACGAGAATCGCTCTGAGAAACGCACAGAAGAAACTGGATCAGGACAGAGCGAGCGCGTCGTTATTCACACGGTGAGGATTTGAAACGCCGCAGCCCCAGGCGCGCCGCCGCAGCCTCAGGTGCGCCTCAGGCGGAGCAGCTGCCTCCAGTTGGTTGTGAGATGCAGCTTCACCTCCTGCAGAAGTTTCACACCCACTCATTATTTACCACGTTCTGTTAAATTCATCCTGCTGCTGCATCAGTCCTCAGCTTTGGTCGTGCGCAGAGGACAACCTCACATGCAGGACATGTTTTAAATGGAGGCGTGTCGGGGGAGGAGTCTCATGTCCATCCAGATGTGTGAAGGAGACGCTTTGATAAATCTGAACGTTTCAGTTCTCTCATTGTGTCCCGACGCCGATGTTCAGAAGCTTCATACAAGTGGCCTCAGGTATCCTGGAGGACGGCCTCCCCGCGTCCTCTGTCTCAAACGTCCTCTGTCTCCAGATGCACATGTCCACAGGTGCAGGACGAACATCTGGACCAAAATTAAGCGGTGACTTTGTGTTTCAGATTCTTCAAAGTTAGAACCAGACCTGCTTTGCACAGAAACAGGAAACTGGTTCAGTCCCATCTTGGCTAACTGTGTCCATTTGTCCCCCATGTCCCTCTCATTGTTGATTGTCCCAGTAACTCTGTCCTCGTCCCCAGGAGCAGACCATAGCCATGACTGTCCTGTTCGTCACCATCCTGGGTCCTTCAGGCTGGATTCTGGCTCACCTGGAGGACTACAAGAAGAAGTAGACTGATCCTGGTCTGGTGGTCTTCTCCGTGTCCCTGTTTGACGTGGTCAGGGGCCCGTCCTCTTCGTCCTAACTCCTGGACGTGTCTTTGATGATGTCCTCTGCCGTCCCTAATAAAACAAACTCCTGCAGAGAGAAGTTGTCTCCATTCGTCTTACTCTGAAAAGTTTTACAGAACTTTAAAAAGTCTGTTCTGTTTTTTAACTTTATCCCATTAAATCAGTTAAATCATATTTTTATTTTATATTTATATATTTATATATAAAACAATCTCACTGATTTTAAAATAGAAACAAACGAAGTTGAAAAGTTTGAAAACCGTCATCATTTTATTCTGTTCTTACTGAAAAGAGTCCCAAAGGATGAAATGTCTCAGGACTGAAGTTATCATTTCTGTTTAATCTGGAAACAGATTATTTATGTTGTAAAGATGTAACTGTCATTATTATTATTAACACTATTACTATTATTAATTATCATTATTATTATTAACACTATTACTATTATTAATTATCATTATTATTAACACTATTACTATTATTATCATTATTATTAACACTATTGCTATTAGTAATTATCATTATTATTAACACTTATTAATTATCATTATTATTATTAACACAATTACTATTATTAATTATCATTATTATTAACACTTTTGCTATTATTATTAACACTATTACTATTATTAATTATTATTATTATTAACACTATTACTATTATTAATTATTATTAACACTATTATTAATTATCATTATTAACACTTACTATTATTAATTATCATTATTATTATTAACACTATTACTATTATTAATTATCATTGTAATTATTAATACTATATTATCAGGCAGCACGATGGCACAAATAGTAGAGCTGCTGCCTCTCAGTGGGAAGGTTGCCGGGTCAAATCCCAGCCGGGGGACATTTCTGGGTGAAGTGCGCATGTTCTCTCTGTGCACGTTTCCTCCCACAGACCAAAAACATGCACGTTACACTGAAGTTGTCTCTAAGTGAGAGAGAGAATAGTTGTCTTGTTTGTCTCTGTGTCCCTGTGATAGACTGGACATGTCTCCAGTCCATCACTTGGACATGTCTCCAGTCCATCACAGGGACAATTGGACATGTCTCCAGTCCATCACAGGGACACTTGGACATGTCTCCAGTCCATCACTTGGACATGTCTCCAGTCCATCACAGGGACACTTGGACATGTCTCCAGTCCATCAAAGGGACACTTCATCAGTCAACCCACGTGCATGTTTTTGGTCTGGGGAGGAGACCCACACGTGCACAGAGAACATGCACACTTCACACAGAAATGTCCCCGGCCGGGATTTGAACTGACGACCTTCTTGCTGAGAGGCAGCAGCTCTACCAACTGAGCCACCGTGCCGCTACTGCACCAAATAACTAAATCTAAACATGAATATAAATAAATGTGTGGCTGATTTTTCCCCAAAAGGTTTTTCAAGAGATAAATATGGTTCAGTTTTATTCTGAAAATAAAAAAAAGATTTATTTTTTAATTGTTTGATCAGATAAATGTTTGTAATCAGAACGTTGCGTCTTCAGCATCACATTAGTTTAAACCCAGTCCTGTGTCAGTGGTTCTAACTTGTTACCCAGTTAAAGTTTTGCAGACAAGCCGTGTCCTCGTCATGGTGCACGTGGAGAAAACCAAGACCAGCACGAGAAGAACTCCTCCATCAAAACAGACCCCGGCCAGGACTCAAACGTGTGAGCTTGTTAAGAAGCATCTCTAACCACTGCACCACCAGAACCAGAGTCCTGGTTCTGAAGGGCGGAGTCGTGTCCAGCGTGGACTTTGTTCCTCCAGCAGCAGTTAATGATTCCCAGAGGATCACTGAAGGTTTTCTACGTTGGGCCTTCAAACATTGACAGAACGTTTTCTTCTGAAGGAGAAACGAGGAAGAGGTGAAGGTCTCCTGCACTGAGCATCAAACTGTTATCCACTTGTCTGTAATGTTAGCAAAATATCTAACGAATCACTGAACAGAGTTTAACAAAAACTTTGAGAAGTTACGCTGGATGAACTTCTGCAGTGCGTCCAAATAAAATAAAAAATAAAATAAAATAAAATGTCTACAGCTCATCTGGTTTAGACACTGAACTCAGATTTGATGTGGTCGTAGCTGAGAGTCATCCCAACATGCGCTCTGAGCACAGCACGTTGCGTGACGTCAGGTTGTGGAGGCACCAGGTCCAGGAGAAGACTCTTTAGTTGAACAAGGTTCAGTCAGGTCATCTGGACGGTTTCTTTTGCTGCTGAGACGTTTCATCCTTCGTCCAAAGGACTTCTTCAGTCTGTGGAGCCACCAAACCAAACTGACTCCAACAGTTCACTCCCAGAGTGGAAGGAACCAGTTAGCTGGAGATAAGATGGCCTTCGGGGCCCGCCCTCTCCCCCGTCACCTGTCCAGATGAGCTGAGTGAACATTCATTCCTGGATTAACGAGCATGAACGTTGGTGTGGTTTAGTCTCCTGTCAGTCCACTCCTGGTTCAGTTGAGCCCCTGGGGTGGACTCGGCCCAGGCCCAACTCTACCTGGGTTCACGATGAGCAGGCGCTGATCTTGCTCCAGTGAAGAACCAGGAACTGTCTGAGAGTCCAGGAGGCATCGAGAGCAGGCTCAACGCTCGGACGGGACAGAAAAACGTTCTTCATCCCAACACGTCCAGAACGCCTCGAGTGAGAGTCACAACCCGTCACCAAATCCACAAACCACTTCGCACTGGACAGTTAAACTGCCACGTCCTCCAGGGTGAAGATCTGGTCCACTGTTCTTTGAGCAGGGTGGAGGTCACACTGCTCCTCTGGAGCTCCACTCTCTTCCAGAACCCTGGAGTCAACATTCCTGAGGAGGCTGAGAAGTGTGAGCCACGATTGTTGGACCACTCGCTGATCCTCCACCACCCTGGTCTGTTGGTCCAGTCCTCCACGGGTCACTGGAGAGACATGACAGCTCCACAACATCTGGTCTTCAGCTTCTTGGACAGATCTCATCCATCCCTGGAGCAGGACCACTGGGAAACCTTTTAACTACCAGGACATCTGCTTGTTACTCTGCGTCCTCAGACGCTGCCTCCATCCTGCAGCATCATCTCAGTCCTGGTGAGCAGCTCAACACATGAAGCCTCCTCTGCTTCTGTCTGTCACAGAACGGTTTGCCAGAATTCTGAGCCCAACTGAAGGTCCTTCTCCACGACCGCTTTGGATTTCTCCTGAGTTTTTGCACCAGCAGCCACAGATGCTGCAGTCCTCCTGGCAGCTCTTGGAGTCCTCCAGGAGATCCAAGCTCTTGGACCTTCAGCAGCATCAGGCACCGTCAGCCCCTCGTCCATGCAGCAGCAACAGATGACGTGAACATGGCACGTTCTGACTTCATGCTCCCGACTGAGTAAAAACAAAGAGCAACGAGGAAGTTCTAAAGAGGTCTGGACTAAAACCTTCAGGCTTCAGTCACAGAAACGTCAAATGAAATCATGTTCTAGTCGGTGAAGATAGAATTTATTCAGCTCATAAAACAGAGACGTTGTTTTTTACACTTCGTACAGAAAAATAAAACGTTCCTGTTGGTCAGAAAACCTGAAACTGTACAATCCTGTCAAAATCTATAGAAAACGGTTCATTGTCACAAAAAGACAACTGTGCACGTGCCGTCAGCTCCATCAACACGTGCAGCAAGTCACCTTGACCAAGGTCAGGGACAGGAGCGCGGTTTGGAGACAGGATTCACTCCAGATGAGACAAAGGTCCATGCAAAGACTCAGACACACGGTGAGGATGATGAAGGACGATGAAGGAGCAGTTGGTGACATCTAGTGGTGAAGCTGCACCACTTCCACTGAGTCGCAGGTGAAAAGGTGTCCCTCCTGGGCTGGTGTCTCCTCACACACTGATCCAGGTGATGAACGTTAGAAAACAGACATTAAGGCCTTGAGAGAGAAGAACTTGTCTCACATCCACCCGTCAGATCTCTGATCAAACCAGCGTCTCACTGGACTGTGGACATTTAGGACAGTTTTCAAAATGTCCCAGCGGTCTAAAGAAAAAAACTCTAGTTCTCTCGAGACAGGTTGTGGGTTTCAGGACAACTGTGACGAGTGTCCAACTGGTGTCCAACACTCGCAGCCCAGTGAGACGTTGGTTCTAAACCCCTGAGGGAAGTGACGGTGTGATCCTGCATCGACTGGGGTCTCCTCCTACATGAAGCTTCAGCTGCTCCTCACAGGTCTGATGTGAACCCAGCACCCATCATGAGGCAAAGTTAGGCACGAACACGTTCAGGTCCCACCGTCCGTTCTTCGAAGGTGCGAAGCTGGACTGGTCCTCCTGGTGTTCACCAGGAATCTGAAGTTCAGGTTCTTCTGGGAGACAAACCCCCACAACGTCTCGGCGTCGCTAAAGAGTAGCGAGTATCCGGACGAAGGAGATGAAGACAACACAGAACGACTGTCCAACACCAAAGACGAAGGCCTCCAGAGGACTCATGGTCTTCCCTGCTGCCTTGTACACCCCTGCTATGGCTGCACCTGAAGAACACAGAAACCAGATGTGACGCTTCCTGGGGCACACCTGAACAGAAAATGTACTTTTACACAACAATCACTTAGAGGCGTCCAAGTCGGTACCAAAAGTAGCCAGAAGGTAAAAGTGTGTGCAGCCACTTTCAGCTGATACGTTAGCTGGAGTCAGAAACCTGGTGTTTGTTCATGAACAAGAGTTTGATGTGTCTCCATGTTCTGCTGCTCTGTCCACATCAGAGTCAATGACAGAATGATCCAGCCTTCTTTCTGGCTTCAAAGTTAGCCAGCTGCCAAGACAAGTTTATACTAAATGATGTATTTATCAGCTTTTTAAAGAAAAATGAGAAGAGATGCAATATTGAACATTTCAATCATCATGTTGGGACCAGATGTGGCCCGCGGCTCTTGAGTTTACACGTTTAAGACAGAGGACGGATGAAATGGCTGCTGTCACACACACGTTGTGTCAACCTTGGAATGAAGTGTTCACATGAAGAGGACACTCGACGTCATGAAGTTCTGGAATAATAAAATGATCTGGTGTAGTGGATTGTGCAGCGTACTTGTTCTGCAGAGGTCCTTGACGCTCAAAACTACTTCTATTTTTTATTTTCCTGCAGATCCCAAACCAGATCCAGACGTTTACAAAACTTCAGTCTGATTTAAACCTGGTCATGTTTCCAACACAAACATCGAGTCTCACAGCTGCATGAAGGCGTCATCAGCAAACAGACCAACCTCTCAGGTGTTCTGACGCCGTGCTGTCCTGCTTGGTGTGCTGGTGCATAAAATGTGGGTTTGCTGTCTGAATGTTCTGTTCCTTCTATACATCACCTCCTTGGAAAGATGATCAGTAGCTTCAGAAATGTGTCCTACCATCTCTATGCTGATGACATTCAACTGTACTGCTCCTCTATGACTCAGTTTTACTCAAGTTAGCTGAATCAGTAAACTGTGTGTCCCATATTAAAGCATGGTTAGACAACAACTGGCTTCAGTTACGTTCCAACTGAAACCCTGATCATTGCTCCTGAACAGAACGTTCCTCAGGACAAGCGTCACCTCAGTTCTCTGGCTCCTCTTCTCAGCCGAGCCTCAGAAACCTCAGTGTTCTGTTGGACCGGACAATGTCTTTGGACAATCATTCAAAGCTTCAGGTAAAAAAAAAAAAAAAAGACTGCTTTCATCATCTGAGAAACATTTCTAATCTGAGGGCAATGTTATCCAGATCTGACCTGGAGATGATTATTCATGTTCTTATCTCTTCTCGTTTAGATGATAACAAATCTGCTGTGACGCTTTATGGTCTGAGACTTTCCTGCACCATTCTTATTATTGTCATTAGTTTCAGATCTCATTCTATCTGGAATCACTGAATCTTGTTAACACATCTGGATCTGCCCATCACTGCAACTTTCACTGTTTTTGGGTTCTGAATGAT
>JAVCKU010000013.1:646051-656246 GCA_032273985.1 Hypsolebias coamazonicus
ATGTTTTTTCCTTTGAAATTGTATTGTTCTTTTAACTGAAATGAAATGAATAAACAAATAAACAAACAAACAAACAATAATGAACTTAATTAGCGAAACTGAAAGGTACTCGTTGCAAACTATGAAACCAAACATAGAAAAAGTGATCGTAAACTCTATAAAATGATGCAGCTACATTGATGGAAGTCTGAAATGTGGGCCCACACTCAATGTAAACAAAGCACGCTGCTGAATCAGACAAAATCACATTGAAGCTTGAATCATGTGATGGATCTACAGTCGACGAGCTGCAGTCTACAGTTGGTAACACTGTACAATAAGGTCTACACAAAATTTGATTACCTACCAGGGAACACCTCAGGAATGAATCAGGAGTTAATGAATAGTTAACCAGTACTTACTGGAGAACACACAGCCAAACCTTATTAGGGGACTACTGGTTAGTTATCTTGTAAATGAACTGATGAGGAACTAATCAAGATTGCATAGTTAACGAGGAAACCAACAAGGAACAAATCAGGATCTAACAGTGATTCACTGCATCAGTGAATAAAATAATAGCCAGGCAATGATTTGGTACTCAGTAAGAGATAGTCAGATATAGTTAAGATGACACCAGTACAAGATTATAAAATTTCTAATCAGTGGTAAGAATCCAATATAACCGGCAATCACTAGGAAACATTTTTTTTTACAATTATGAGCTGTGACCTCACTGGTGCAGGGTTTATTCAGAACCCAGATGGATAATTTCTCCTCTGTTTCTGTGGTAACAAACCAGTAGTCCTCTAATAAGTCTTGGTTGTGTGTTCCCCAGTAAGTACTGGTTAACTACCCATTAGCTCCTGATTCGTTCCTCTTTGGGTTTCTTGGTAACTACCCATTAGTAATTGATTAGTTCATCTTCATTTACAAGGTAACTAACAAGTAGTCCCCTAATAAGGCTTGACTATGTGTTCTCCAGTAAATACTGGTTAACTACACATTAGCTCCTGATTTGTTCCTGATCCGTTCCTGAGGCGTTCTCTAGTAGTTAAGCAAATTGTGTGTACCTTATTGTAAAGTGTGACCCAAATATTCCAAGTTGGACAGGAGTAGAGCCTCTGAGAAGACACATCGAAATATTAGAGTGAATCTGCTGCTAACGAGAAAGAAACAAGAAAAACTGGAAAGACCAGTGTTTAGATGAAATATTGAGGATCCAGCAGTCTGAACGTGAATATAAACACACACACCAATGCATCAGAGGTATCTGAATTCTCCATCTCATACTGTTCTTCCCTGGACGTTGCCATTGTTGACCTGTTTTCAGTCCCTTCAGCTGTTTCTCTAGTTCAACAACTCACCTGGTACAAAGTATTTGGCAGCCGGCAACAACTTTTCTTCTCCTGTTTTCCAGTTGTGATTCAGAGTCAGCTTTTCTGATCAACAATAGATAAAGATCCAAATCATGTGAGCTGAGATGTTTGAAGATCCACTTCATCTCTGTTAGAAAGAGAAAGGCTCCCTCTTGTGTTGTTCATACGGTTTCAGGTTTTCATTTTCAGCCTGAATGAAAAAAACTAATACAGTATACCGAGACTCTGACAAGTTTATAAGAAAACAAGAAAAGAGGGATGAAGTCCATCAGACTGGAGTCACATCCAAAACCAAAAAAAGATTTATTCATTATCGACACTCTGATGATCATGTACACAATAAAATTCAACATTTTTGTTCTAATTAGTTATCATCTTCTAACAGGGAGTCCAAAAAATCACTGTCAGCCACATTATTTGATCAAACTCTGGCAGTTGTCAAAATGATGAAAATAAAAATGTCATTGTGGATGTTGGAGAAAAATGTTTATTTGATCTGAAGTATCATGTCATTAACACAATCACTGTCAAGTTTATACTCTCTTCAGCCACCTCAGCTTTTGCCCAAATTTGAAAAGGCTTTCTTCCTCCAAAGAAACGCAGGACCAACTCAGCTCAGTGACATCTTTTCTTTTTCTTTTCTTTTCTTTTCTTTTCTTTAGATGGATCTCATCAACAACATGTGAACAAACATGTGGACACAGAGTAGCCAAATAGCTGACAAAGAGTATCCAGAGTAGGTTGAAACCTACAAATAGATAGGAGAGACATTAATTACATATCACGATGAGTTAATTTTAACTTTGTTAACTAGTTTCTCAATGATTTAATAATTTACTTGTAAGTCGACAGTGAATAAATAAATAAACTAGGTTGTGTAGGATTACCACCCTTGCAGGTCACCAGAATGTAGGATGTATACAGGGTTACCTATTACACCCCCAATTAATTATTCAAGATTAGTTCAAGTCCGAGAATATTTAATTGTTATTTATTCACAGATTCTCTTCTTTTAGGATTAAACATATCTTAAATGACCAAAAATGAATATATAGTGACTTGAGATGTCAATTATATTTGACCCATCACAAAATTAGGTCATTTATTTAACAGATCATCAAATTAACATCATAACATATACACTTTGATAGGTTCTGATCACTTCCTATAAATTAACATCAACAGATGAAAATTACGCGTCCGTAATTTCTCAAAATGACGAGCATTTAAGGAACAACAGATTAAGTTATAAGATGGTAATTAACTTATCTGAAGGCACTTTCTTAATGTTACTGGCGAGGAGAGGTTTAAGAGAAAGGAGAAAGGAAGAGGAGGGGAGTTTTGTGTGAGTTATGTCCACCAGAATGACACGCTTTCCTGCGACTTCCAGCTAAACTCTGGGTACACTCTTCGTAAACATCAGCGACTCTTTACCTTTGGAAGACGTTCAGTCTAGACTCCGGTAAGAATTAGCACCCCAACCTTAGACGTAAAAAGGATCTTCGGTCCAGTTGACGTCCAAGCTGGTCTCGTGCGTGTTTACTTCTTTGGCGTCCCAGTGTCCGCTTTGATCGACAGAAGTAGCAGTCAGTTCCGGTTGGTTTTCAAAATAAAACATTCCTCAGACAGAATTTTTATTCAAATGTCTTGGAGCTTTTACGCTCGGGTGGGTGTACAGCGGCATGCTGGCACCTGGGCTGATGACAAGGTCTTTGACGCCTGACCACACGTCCAACAGCTCAAAAGGGTCTCAACTCCACTTCTCCGACAGAACCCCAAAGACTAAAAATTCAAGGAAGGAAGAACTTTTAAAGAGAGCTTAACTTCCTGGTACTTGGTCCTTCCTGATTGGTTAGTTCAATCAGGAAGTGGGAGGCGGTTAGTTGATGTCAGGAGGTTATGGTAAATCAAGGGAAAAAAAGTTTAGAGAAAGTTGTTTTAGAGGGGAGAACAGACAGCCGCCAGCTTTATGATTTAAACTGATTAAACAGTCTTAAAACTTCTAAACAAATACTGAAAGTTCGTTTTGACCTGTCCTTGGCGTAGACAGAGTCAAACTCTCCATCACACACTCTGAAATGTAAAATTAAAATTACTTCTTAGTAAAAACATTTAACTTTGTATGAAGGGGTTTAAAAATCATTAATACTGTTTCCAGAGTTGATTCAGATAAGTGATTACTTCAACATTAAGATGATGTGAAATACACAATTAAAATAAAAAAGAAAAAGATACACAAATTAAATTGTTGTTTCTTTTTTTTCTTTACTTATTCAAAGGGTCATGAAGTGTCTTCATAATGACTTTGATAAGAGTCTTTGATTATCGAGATATTGAGAATACCAATGATAATACAATAAAAGAAGATTGTTCTTCTGATTATTTGACTTGGGACAAAAATAAAAAGTCTCTTGGTGAGATAATTTGTGTCCTGGATTCACATTAATGGGATAACAGTTTTTGTCCTTTCTGAAGGTCTTCAGGGACAAGATTGATGGAGGAGGTATGCCACTACAGTTGCAAACAGTGCAATTTATTTGTTTCCAAACATGAAAAACATTACATCAAACAAATATATTTGGTCTTCTGAATGCAATTTAAATTATGTAAACTGTAAATAATGTCCATTCCTACCAGTGGTGTCTTTGAGGAAGCTTTCAGGTGAGGTTCCTTGTTTGAAGAGAGATCATTCTGAGCACAGGTGTGCCAAGTTACCTTATAGATTTGGCTTCTGAGCTTGAGATTGGAAAGGGATGGGTGTGCTTGATTCTTTGTGAGGTGTGTGCCAGTTGGGCGGAGATGGTAAATACATTCAAAAGTGTACTACTTTCCGTTTTAACTTGACACCTCCCACTTGAGCTCCTGTTTTTTTTAACCTAATGAGGTCACACCTTTCCATCCTCTTCACCAGATCTTATCATCCCCGCAGAGTTTCCTTGCTCTTCTGTTGGCAATACCACAAAAATGCACCTTACATCTCTATGAAGTATTGTTGAGGGTATCTTCATTGGACATTTTTTCCCTGTTTTCTTTGTTTGTCTTCCAGCTTTCACAAGTGGTAAAGGGTAACTTGGATAAGTTTGTACATGCACATCTCTTACAATCCCCTTTTCATCACTGTTTACACCAACCACTTTGCCAAGTTTGTATTGACCTCTCAAAGCATTTTGGTCTGCAAGCCAAATGATGTCTCCGATGACCACATTCCGCTTCTTTGAATGCCATTTACTTCTGACAAACAAATTTGGTCCAGCCAATTGACTCCACTTACTCCAGAATCTGTCCACTTCCGTTTGGATGAACTTTAATCATTTGAGTGGATAACCGTTAAAGTCAAAACCACAATTATCACCTTTTGGATCAGTTCTTCCAAGCAGCAGAGAATTTGGTATGATGTAGCTACTGCAATCTTCTTGGGCTTGAACTCTTGCATCTATTGGTCTTTCATTAACCAGGTTAGCTGCCATATACAGGAATGTTTGAAATTCACTCCATGTAAAAGCTCCATCTGATCCTAGATTGTGCAATGCTTGTTTGACAATCTTTACAGCCGCTTCAGCTGCCCCATTCCTATGGGGGGAGTCTGCAGGATGTATTTTCCAGCTCCACTCAGTTCCATGTTTCAAAGCTTCATGTTGAATTTGCTCTTTGTTTAGTTGGTCCAAGAACAGATAAAGATCAGTCAGGACAGGTTTGGCTCCAATAAAGTTCTTTCCGCCATCTGACCATAGTTTTCTTGGATGCCCCCTCAAGGCTGTAAATCTCTGGTATGCCAACAAGAATCCTTCACTTGACTGATCACTTACAAGATCTGTGTGGATAGCTCTAGATGACATGTAACAGAAGACGATACCCCACACTTTAAGTTTCACCCTCTTTCCCTCACTTCATAGGGTCCAAATAGATCAACAGCAGTAAACTCGAACGGTCTGGCAGGCAGTGTTCGTTCTGGTGGGAGATCACCCATTATTTGCTGACATCTCCTTGCCCTGTTTTTTCGGCATGTCACACAGTTATCCACAACTTTTTTAGCCAATCTTCTGCCTTTCACCACCCATGCTTTATTTCTCATCTGCAGTGATGTTCCAGCAATATCTTCATGATTTACTTCATGAGCCTCAAGCGCAACCAGTGTGGATATCCATGAGTCATATGGCAAAATGGGAACAATCTTTTTGTCTTCGTTGAAGGATTGAATACGACCCCCACATACTTGAAGTCCAGAATCTTGTTCTTTAAACACAACTAGTCTGTTTAAAGTTGTGTCATGGAATGAGGCACTCTCTTGCACAGCAAGGAAAACATATCTCAGTGTGTTCTCACACTTTTTAACACTAAGTCCAGGATGAATGGCTGGCTTGGCATTTGTTGAAATTTTTACCTTCACTTTCTTGTCCCTTTGTCGCCTTTCCAAAGAGAGTTTCCAGTTACTAACAGCCCTTCTCACCCATGCAATAACTCTGACCAGTTTAGCAAGACTACTGTATTTCCTCTCTTGAATTAACTGTTTGACAATAAATGTAAGAGGAGAGATTTTGATCTGATTGTCCCATTCCTTCCACTCTGTAGATCCTAAAGGATTCTTTGTCGTGTCCTCATCCCACATTTTCTCTTTAAGTTGCTTGGCTTGTGCTCTGGTCGTAACTGCTGAGAAAGCTTTTCTTTGGAGTTTTGCAACACCCTCCTTTGCGCACATAGCAACATCTTTGGCTGATCTTATCGGCCATTGTGCAATAGGTTGCAGCAGGAATTGTGGTCCATTTTGCCACTGCGAGTCTTCTTGAAGGTGCTCAGGACATGCTCCTCTTGATGTAATGTCCGCAACATTGAGCTCACCTGGAATCCACCACCAATCAGGGACAGGCCCAGTATTCTGTATTTCACCAACTCTGTTAGCAAAGAAAGTTTGGTACCCATAGCTGTCACGCTGAATGGCTCCTAGTACAGTTTGGCTGTCCAGAAGATGGTACCAGCCTCCGATGTCCATCCTGCTGTGCTTTTCAATATACCTTCTCAGACGAGCTGCAAAAACTGCACCACAAATTTCTGCTTTTACAGGTTCACCTTTCTGGTCAAGTGGAGTGAGTTTTGCTTTGGATTCTACAAGTCTCACTTGGATCCCTTGCTCTGTCTCCCATCTGAAGTATAGAACTGCACCATAACTTTGGTCACTCCCATCAGAAAATGTTATTCCTAGGGGCTTTCCAATCTACCCGGTTGGTGTTAAACTCCTGTGAAATTTAATTTGGCCCAGGCGAACATACTCCTGGAACAATTCAATGGCTTCATTTCTAAGCCCATCAGAAAGTGGTTGATCCCAAGTGTCACCTGCTTTGCCTGCAGTTCTGGTTTCTTTGAAAGCCTTTCTCACCAGAATGGCTCCTTTTTGTTTGGTGGGCGTGACTAGACCAATGGGATCAAAAAGGCTAGCTACTTGGCTAAGAAGTTCTCTCCTAGTTAAGGGATTTGGAGTATTTATCCTCACTTCTTCTTCTCTTAGGTTTTGTCCCACCTTAATTTTGTTCCTTCTTTTTGAGAAGTTGATTGATGTCATCACATACAATTTATCTTCTTCCACCAGATATCCAACTCCTAAAGCCTTATTGTCCTCCTCCTCCATCTGATTGGGGAGTGTAAGAATTTTGTTTCTGCTAGGTAAGGATATTTTTTGCCTCCCACTTTGACCTGATAGGACCCATGGTTTCAAAAAGAATCCTCCAGCTAGTGAGATCTCCTCCACTTTCTTAGTGTTTTTTCGCAAAAGTTCTGGATCATTGTCAGATGTTAAGATGTCATCAACATAACAGTCTTCTTCCAGGATCCTCCGCTCCTCTTTACAACTGTCAAACATAGGCAGTTTTGCTGTTTCTCGCATTGCTACTTGGGCAATACACCCAGCAGGACGATCCCCAATGTTAACTCTGGTAATGGCAAACTCACTGACCTCCTCCTCTGGGCTGTCTCTCCAGAGGAACCTGTGTAGGTGTCTCTCCAGGTCCTCCAGCCACACAGAGTTGTACATTTTTTTAATGTCTCCCAAGGCAGCATGCAGTCCCCTTCTGAACCTGAGCAAAACAGCACGGATAGGATTTAAAACATCAGGACCTTTCAATAGAATATCATTCATGCTCAGACCTTCAAATCTTTGACTGCTGTTCCATACTAAACGCACAGGAGTGGTTAAAGAATGAGGATTTGGTGCCACCAGGTGGTTCACATACCATACTGGTCCTTTCCAGCTGTTTAAAATATCTTCTGTTAGCTTTATTGCTGCTTTTCTCTGCACCATCTCATGCACCTGGGCAGCATAGACAGCCTTCCATTTAGGCTCTTTATTTAATCGTCGTTCTGTTCTTAAGAAAGTTGATTCAACACTTTTCCTGTTATTGGAAGACTGGTAGGTTCTACAATCCAAGGATACTTTGCATCCCAGTGGGGAGTATCACTATGGGCATCTGTTTGCACATAGGTAAGACCTTGTTTAATTTTTTCAAGTTATTTCTCCTCCATTAATGTCATATCTTTTCCACCTGGTTGACAAGTCCCACAGCGACATCCACCACACTTTGGTTCACAAGCTGCTCCTATGCTCTCCCATTTCCACCAATCAATGAACTCTTTACTTGTAATTGTACTTCTGCTTTCAGCCTTAACTTCTTTGATACTGCAGACTTATTCATACTTTACAGCAGCAGTGCGCATAGAACGAGCAAAGTGTGTTTCTGACCTGTGTGCTGCCACCTCGACATCTTCACCAAGGTCTGGATGAGCTCCTCCCACAGTTATGCCAAGTGGACTGTTCCACAGGACCAGGTCTCCAAAAACCTTGACTCTTTGAGGAGCCAGTCTGCCTTCTCTGTGGCTTATTAGTAGCTCAATGGTATCTGGCCTTTTGAGGTCTTCCAGGTCAACATCTGGGAAGAACTTTTGTAGTTGCTGTGGTTGAATGACTCTGTGCACTTTGGCAATTTCATCAAGTCCATAACAAATTAGTTGGTGGGCTTTCACCATTCCTTTGGGGGTTTTAACCCTCACTTTTAACAGGTACCTTTTTGTTCTAACTTTGACTGACATTCCCCCAACACCATGAACAACTAATGCCATGTTCTCACCTTCCAGGTTCAGTTTTTTTAGCTGCTCGGTGAGTAATATAATTAGTATCAGAGGCCAGGTCAATCAAAGTGCCAATTTTCTGGCCTGCATTTGCAGTGATTTCCAGCAACATTAGAATAACTGGTTGCTCTTTTAATCCATATGACTCCATAAGCCCATGGTATTCACCCTTTGTGTTGTTTGTTGATGCGGTCATGTTTGAAAATGCTTTACTGCATTCTTCTGCTAGTTCTGGTGAAAGTTCAGCTATGAATTTCTCCTGTTCTTCTGTTAATCTGTTTTTCCTTTTTGTTTTATCCATTCCACTCTTTGTGAGGTCACCTTTTGGGCAAAGAAGGAAATGGTGATCTGAAAAGCTTCCTTTCTTGCAATCTTTGTTTCTACAAAGATAAGTGTTTATACATTCATCATCCTCTTCATGCTTTCTCAAACACCTTTTGCATACTTGTTGTGTTTTTACGATGCCAAGCTTTTCAGGTACATTCATTGCTTTGAACTGTTTGCAGAAGAATAATTTACCTCCATGTCTTACATCTCCACACACAGTGCAAGCATGATTCTTTCTTGTGGATCGAGTAATAGCATGTCGCTTCTCCATCTTCTTCTCTGTCCTTTCACTCCCTCCAAGTTGCTCTAGTTTCTCCAAAACTTCCTCTTGTGTTTTTAGAAACCTGAGAAGCCTATCAAAATGATTATCTGGTGTAACCACATTAGCAGGATTAACCATTAAAAACTAGCCAGCCTCTCTTTATAACATCAGGTAGTTTACTCTAGAGATTTAATAACCAGAGGATTTTTCATGGCTCCAATGTTACCCAACTCTGTTAAGTCAGCCAGAGCCTTTTCAGTTTCTTGTCTAAGATCTATTACCTTCCTTGGCTGGTTTGCTTTCAGGGGTGGAATCTTTTCAAGCTCTTCAATAATTTCTAAAGCAATGCTTGACTTGTCTCCATACCTGTTTTCTATCACTCGGAACATATCTGCAGCAGTATCGTACGCAGACAGGTGTAACTCACGACAGATCCTTTCATCTACACTATCTAACAATTAAAACTTTTTCACTTCAACTGAGCCACTTGGTTCACCCTGCTTCTGCAGACTTTCCCAGTCTATTTTCCATCTGTGAAAGTTTCTTTTACAGCCATGAAATTTTGGTAGACCAGTGGGTCTGATCTTGACATTGGATGTGGGTTGTGCTGGTATGGATAAAGATGTAAGATCTGCTTGAGCTGCATCAGATCTCTTCTCCTCTGCAATCGTTTGTGCTATGGCAAACTGTGATTTTCTTGTTTGAAGTTTATTTTTCATCAGATGAATTTGCTTTACTCTGTCGTCTAAATTGTCCTTTTCTTCTACTGGAATCCATATTTCCCAAGTCACAAGACTTTTAATGGAATCCTGGATCACATCCTCCACCAAGGACAGCTGCACTTCATATGCAGCTTTGTTCACAGTTAAAACTTTTATGTTAGACACATCATTTACATGCCTTTTCTGCTTCTTGGATTGCAGCATAGAGCTCAGTCTGACCATATTTCCTCCACAAATTGGACTGAACTATTTGTTTGGCATCTTCTAATTTTGATTCACAGTCACTTATAGCCTTTTCCAAATCAGTTTCTTGTTGTTTATCAAGTTCACCGGCTACATCTTCCATTTCTGCTAATAGTCCAGCTTTGTAATCATCATTTGAATCACTTACATGTCTGGCATCAGAGGTAAGC
>JAVCKU010000013.1:725781-738065 GCA_032273985.1 Hypsolebias coamazonicus
GTTAAGGCATCTGAGCCTACATGTTACAATCACTGAGGGTTAAAGGTGTGCAGGAGAGACAGCTGATCAGGCTGGACAGGAGAAAAATTACAGTCCACCTTTTTTTTTTTTAGCCCTGGGCACAAACAATTTGTCGAGCCAGACTCGTGGGATGTATCTACATGTCACCATAATGAGCAAAGTCATGAGATCTGATTAGTTTTTGGAGTTTTATAGCCCAAATAAGAAAGTTTCTTACGTTTTAACATTTTTGGGAGCAGCCATGTAGAAGCAGATTGTTGTTCTTTTAGTTTGGTTGGAGTTCAGCTGCTTTAGAGCCTCTTCAGGAAATCCCATTAAATGAATGACCAGCACACCAGTGGCAATGAGCTTTGTTGTTGTTTTCTTGTTTTGTTTGCGTTACAACTCGTGCGTGAAGAGAATGGTGTCGATATCCTTTGGCGAAGCTGTAAATTGGCGTGGGAGCCATGAACATTGAACCTCTCATAGCTTGAGGATAAGCACTTGTCATTTTAAATCCAACCCAAATACCTCTGGCGTGGACGTGAAGCAGACTTCCAAATGTAAAGCACTCTTTCCGGTTTTCTTCAGCATAAAAACATGTTAAGTTCAGAATTCACCTAATTTAAAGACTGAATTAACAGAAGCCAGGCCTTAACCTTATGAGACGCCTTTAAGAGCGTATCTTAATTCCAGGGTATGTTGACAGTGGCCTGAGCAAGATGATTGAAGAAACCATGTGAGAGCCTCATAAGGGAATGAAGATGATAGGAGTCCACTGAAACTGGATCTGGGACCGGAGCAGCTGTCCTTTTAATGTTGAGAGACGTCTGCGGGGGTCTCGCTCTTATGAGTCGAATTAACAAAAACTAAAAGTCGCAAATCAGTTCAGTTGCCTCTGATCCAATTTGTGATAAGAATTAATATTGAATAAATGAGGGCATGCGTTTTGGTCCATTTGATTATGATCATAAACGACGTGTGTTTAAGTAAACATCAGCAGGACAGATGTTTCAGTAAGAAATAACATATTCTAGAAGAAAATAAAGAGCCCGTCCATGCAGAGCAGCAGGAAACTACTGATATTTTTTTAGTCGCATCACCATCTTTCTCTTTCTTTAACTGGTTGGCATTTATCGACGTTGGTCTCCGCTCAGAGTCGGACTAATTATGAAGACAAGACATTTGAATAGGCCAGATTTTGCAACATGCCACTAAAATATTTCCACTGATGTCACCTCATTCTTTTAAAATAAGTTCTCATTAAATTTAAGTAGATTTTTTTGTATTTGTGCCAGAGGGGCTGAAGAATGTGGGTGTCAGCAGGGTGGGGTTCAGGCAGCACATGTTCAAGACATCTGCAACTTAATCCTGAGCTATAAATAAAACACTTCTCATCTTTATTTTAGACAGATTTGAACCTTCTCTCCTTCTCTCGCTTTGATTTTTAGGTTCCAAAGTCCACTGCCATCATGTCTGACACCGAGGAAGTGTAAGTTCGATCACATTTATGAGTTCAGATCTTTCCGTTGTGACAAAACCTTCGGCTCAGCTTCCTTTTCTGAGCCTTTCAAAAACTTATGTTCGGGTTTGGTCAAAATGCTCTTTCCATTCTCGTGCACGGCGGTTGCTGACCAGCATTTCTCTGTTTGTTTTGCAGTGATCAGGGTAAGTAGCACCGGCCTCCATGTTCAGGTACACTTGGGAGCTCCATGCTAAATCAGACTGCGGAGCTGGAACTTGCCTAACGGGTTTTCCTTCCCTCAGAAAGTTTTTAGTTCTGCACAAATGTGTATGTTTGCAGGTTTGGCTTGACTGCTCCAGATTTGATCTGTGCATTGAGGCTCTCCCTTTGAGGGAAGCGCACGTTAGTCCTGCTGGCAGCAGCTCCGATGACAAGAAAATGTGAAATCAAATTGAATTTGTGCAAAAGAATCACTCAAAATGTCACCTACCTGCTGGCAAAAACCACTGCAGTTCTGCATGTTCTGAGCAGTCCTTCTGAGCTGAACAAACTCTGATGAAAAACGTTGTTCCGCAAATCCAAAAGCCTATTGAGGTTCTGCCCAAGAGCTTCTTCAGCCCAAACGGACTGCTCGGTGTCTGCTCAGCAAGGATCCCCAGCGTACCCACACTTTTACATTTGTGTTCAGCTCAAATGGGTACAAACGGGATCTTTTGATGATGTTCTTCTGCTTCTTTCTTTCCCGGGTGCACATGAAGAATACGATGGTAAGACTCAGCCGTCAAACTCTGAATATTAACTTCACGCCACCCGTACTAATTTGTCAGACATTCGTAATGGTCTCCAGGTGTACTTTTGTGGCATGCTGAGTATACTAACATTATATGGGGTCAAAGAGAAGAAAGGTGATTTAAATACAGTTTTATGTCACCACGTGGTGTTTTAGGGCTGGTATCAACAAGAACAAAACTCCTTCCATCCACATGTGACTATGTTCCTATTGCAGATGCTTGTTATCTTACTTGCTTTGGCATTATCAGATGGCATTTCCCTCCAAACTGCTCCATTCTGAACCTTCTCTGTTCTTACACCTTCACTCCCCTGTCCACTCACCCCATCCACCCTCTCCCTGCTTCTATTAACCCTCTCACCACCCTTCCTCCATCCTCCATCGCCAACTCGCTGAACGTTGTTTAGCCGTAGAAGAGGAGATAGTAGAAGAAGTAGAGGTGGCCCCTGAGGCGGCCCCTGAGCCAGAGCAAGAGCCAGAGCCAGAGCCAGAACCAGAACCAGAGCCAGAACCAGTGGTAGAACCAGAGCCAGAGCCAGAGCCTGAGCCAGAGCCTGAGTCTGAAGGTATGTCGTAAGAAGGGGGTGGGGGCTGTTTTATCAACCATAGCCAGGTGTCAGAAACTCTCCACTGACTAGTCAGCCAGACCGAAAGCTTTAAACATGTTCATGATGCTAACGCTAACATTCTTTCACGTCTAGTCATCCTTTTTATACCCCTCAGAAACTGTTTCGGTTCGATGGCCTCTAACAGAAACACTGTGACATGATTGATATTAGAGAAAGTTTTAAAAGTCTAAAAACCTGCCCTGCATTTTAGTAAGCCTTCCTAATTGACCTTTTTCAAAAATAATTTCTCGATCGATCAAAACACAAAAAGAAACTACACTATTCCCTTTTTTCCATCAGTCCATCCGATCAATGCCACTAAACTGTATACACTCAACTGATGACAAATATGCAAATAGAGCTGTTAATTTAAACTAAAGCAATTTTTTTCTTTATTTTTAATCTTTAATTGTGTTTATTATTTGATATGAAAAGCATTTCCAATAATGGCACGCGCATATTTTTTCGAAAACATGTTTCGTACCCTAATACTTCTCAAACATACGTCTTCTAGAAATGTTCAAACTTATGATCTCTTACAAATTAATGGGATGCAAATTTTAAGTATAAATAAATAGTACAGCCCAATACACACCCTTGTACTTACTGAGAATGTGCCTCATACTTAGCTGGTTTGTACGCAGTTTGTACCCGGTACTTACCAGGTACAAAGCAGGTAAGAATGAGGTCCCTGTAGATACATGGTACATACTTGATACCTATAGGACTGGGATGCATAATGAAGACAGTTGTTACCTCTGATTTACAGGGAACTTACAGAGTACTTACAGGGTATGGACTAGGTAAATATCTGGTACTGAATGGCTACTTATCTTCCCTATATGATACATATTGGACATACTTGATACCTACTAGTACTGGGATGTACAGTATAATGAAAATGATTGTTACCTTTGATTTACAGGGTACTTACAGGGTATGTTCCAGGTAATTACAAGGCATCTATCTGCTACTTACTGGGTACTTAACTTCCCTTCATGGTACATAGCAGGTGCATACCCTGCAAGTAACCTCATATTATGACTTAGCCCCTTTCGGTACCAGGTATGTACCAAACACCCACAGAGACCAGGCTGTGTTGTGTATTAGGCTACAACAAACATTTATTGTAATACTCTTTGAAACTGGAGAAATAAATGTTTGACTATGAAACTGTGGATTTATTAGTTGTCGTTTTAGCTTACAGGTAAAATCTGAATGTGCTCAACTTTGAGTTTGACTCTGCGTGCCTGCTAACATCCATTCTGCTTCCTGCATGCAGAGGCCATTAAGGACGAAAATACTGCTTGTTACTTCAGCACCTCCTGGTTAACCTGAACTGTTTTATTCCGGTTACAGCTGGATGACAGGGTTCTAGTCTTTGGCTTGTATTCTGTCCTTTTTTTTTTTTTAGCAGCACCAGCCAGTTAGCACCGGCAGCTCAACTGTGTAAAAGTGACACAACCTAAAGTTATTTTTAGTGGTTAAAAAAACACAAAGTACCACAGTAGAGGAAAAAGGGTGAAAGAATAAGAATGGCTAAACCTGCTTCCCCATGCTCCACCCTTGCTACGCTGTGCATGGTCTGTAGACACCAGAATCTGGTTTGACAGAAAAGGAAAAAGCTAAATGACTTTGTCATGCTTGTGTCCGATGGCTCTGGGGTCAAGCCAAAGAGAAAATAAGATTTTACAATAAACAGATTGACTTTGTGATTCTCTTCATTTATTTAACCTTCTTCCTGTTCGGTTCTGTTATTAATTCAGCTGTGGAAATGTGTTTTTTCTTCTTCTTCTTCTTTGACTGTTGTAACTATAATCAATATTTCTTACCTGTCATATTAACAAAGTAAGAAATGAGTTGGAAAATAACTTTATTTTTTGAATCTCTTCTTTTTTCTTTACACCTGCAGAGGAGAAGCCAAAATTCAAGTGAGTGTCTTCAGTGGGATTTAAGATATTTTCATGTCAAGGATTTGGTCATAAAGATAATTAGTTTTAAAAAGTGAGATGCAAATTAACTCAAACATCTTGTCCTATAGGCCCACTGCTCCTAAGATCCCAGATGGTGAGAAAGTGGACTTTGATGTAAGTACACCTGGAAAACAAAGACATTTTCTAAAGGATTTCTGCTGCTCTGCTGTGTGGTTCTAGCTTCTTGTTCTTCTTTCGTGCAGGACATCCAGAAGAAACGTCAGAACAAGGACCTGATGGAGCTGCAGGGCCTGATCGATGCTCACTTTGAGTGCAGAAAGAAGGAGGAGGAGGAGCTGATCGCACTCAAGGAGAGGATTGTGAGTTGGAGCCAAAAGCATGAGGGAATTCAAAACAACATTATGACTTATTTAGACCTGGTTTAACAACCATTTTGACGACTTTTACTGGATTAACACTTGGCATTTTAAATGCTTTGTACATTGTACTACGTTCATTACCGGGTATCAAGGAGTTAGCAGGCGTGTGTCTTTAAAAAACTTTAGGGCTCTTTTGTACATTTATAAAACAAACTTGATTAGGTTTACAGTAGAGCCTGACCAATATGGTAATTTTGGCTGTCGCCGATACTGGTTTTGGAAGGGAAAGGCTAATGCCCATAACCAATACAATGGCTGGAAATTTCTGAGCTTTGTCCACCCCCAAGAATCTAAGAAAACAGCGAGTGGAGCGGGGCTTGTTTATTTAGCACAGCTGTTAGCAACCATGAAGCTAAGCTAATCAGAGCCATGCTAGGTTAACAAGTGGAGCACTGGTCATAAAAACAGTCTTACTAACGTGCATTCACCTTTTCTTGCCTCCACTATTCACCATAAAGTTATCAAGTGTGTTACAAAAATATAAATTAAACAAAGAAGCACCTTCCTGATCATTGTTTAAACAGTCAGTCATGTGCGGTGAAGGTCTACGCAGCAGAGTTTATTTTTCTTTGCAGAGAAGTAAAGATTTCAGACAACCATTTCATTGAGGACAACAAAGATAACATTACTAACGCTGGTATATTTTACCTCTACGTTAGATTTATTGTTCTGGATAAAGTTTTACAAGACAATAGCCTATGCTAGGTTATCTAAATGTCAGCTTACTAACTTGAGAGGCACGTAGCAAATGACAAGCAGGTTGGAGGATTTAAGATAATTTATTATTGTTGAGATGTTTTACAGATCAGTTAAAACAAACTTACCATGCTCTGTTCAGCAAAATATTCTGCACAGCATTGCTTCCTCCTTCTTCTGTGCTGAGAGTGAAAGTGAAACTTAAGTGAACTGCCATGACTTGAAAGTTGTCTTCATGTGCCCTCTGCTGGATATTTTGTGCAGTTATGGCTGCTTCCAGCATTTTAGGGGAGAAAATTAGAAGTGTTTATATCAGCAAATAATAGGCCAATTATCACTAATACGATATATCCCCAAACGTATATATTGGCCTAAATTATCAGCTCTATCAATATATTGGTTGGGTTTTAGTTTACAGCTGAGCATTTTTAGTCTCTTTTTTTTTTCTTGGAGTTAACGATGAAATCAGTGAGACTTTGTGCCATTTGGCGCCTGCAGGAGAAGCGTCGTGCAGAGAGGGCTGAGCAGCAGAGGATCCGTGCTGAGAAGGACAAGGAGCGCCAGGCCAGACGTGAGGTTTGTTGTCTTAAAAAGCTATTTCAAAATATTTCTTACTTTAAAATGTTTTTTAAACCCAAAATTTCAACCCTAGTTTTGAGAATAAAGTGAGAAAATTCTAAGTTACAAGTGACAGAACGATGTCCCAATGTCGAGAACAAAAAAAGAGTCTTTGAAGACTGAAAGTGGTGAACCCAGCGGTACCTGAACCACACTGGATTTGTTCATTTGTTGTTATTTATGTTTATGCATGCACTTTTTAAATGTTACCTACAAAACATCCTGCAGTCTTTGAGTTTGGCCAGTTCAAGGTGCATCAGAACTTACAGAACTGCATTTAGTCCTTCAGAATAAGAGTCTCAAACACACTGAAAGTTGAAAAACTCCAGCTGTTTTCAGCAGTACAATCAGTTGTACTGAGTACATTAATGCAAGATATTTCATTAACTTCATATGTTTAGCACTTAGTGTATGCTTTGTATATTCGAGACTCTTATTGTGAAAGATCGAAGCCTGTCGTGTTTTTCTGAGATTTGTTTTTATTAATACATTTCTCTTTTGCAAAATTGAAACACAAATAAAAGTAAAAAATAAAAGTTACTTCCACCTCAATCGAGCAGCCCGACTGCTTCGACGAACAGAATAAACTCTCACTGGCGCTGTTTTCTCATGAATTCTTTAGTTATTGTTTTATTTTGATCATTATCTTGAAATTGTTGCGGTCGTTATTTTCTGTTCTGTGTTTTTTAAACCCACGCTGTATTTTTCCCTTTAGCTGCTACAAAACGGTTTTAGGTGTGCGGTGCAACACTAATACTATTTCTTTCTTCTGTGAACTCAGGAGGAAAGGCGGACCAAGGAAGAGGCAGACGCCAAGAAGAAAGCAGATGATGATGCCAAGAAGAAGTCGGCTCTGTCCAGCATGGGCTCTAGCTACAGCAGCCACCTGCAGAGGGTCAGCACCTAACCCAGTCCATACTGGTTTGGTCCAGTCTGGGACCACTTTGAACCTGCATCTGAACATTTGTGTCTGATCGGAACAGGCTGACCAGAAGAGAGGTGGAAAGAAGGAGACTGAGAGAGAGAAGAAGAAGAAGATCCTGGCTGCCAGACGCAAGGCGCTCAACATCGACCATCTGAGTGAAGACAAGCTGAAGTACGACTCGCTTCTCTTCCATGTGGCCTGAACTACCAAGCAGGTTTAGCTCATCCAGGGTGTCTTTAGGCGATCCAGCTCAACTATAAATAAATATAAATAAATAATAAACGGGGAAATCGGGCTCAGTAGTCCTACAAAGTACGTTCACTCGAGCCTGGACTTCTGAGTTCATGAAAACAGGCGGAGCATTGGAGGACTAATCAGACTCGAATAACTGGAAGGAAAGACGACAAAAAGCATCAAACACTTAATTAAATAAAGGCCCAGCAGTGGAGGAATACATACCACCCACCACCTTCAATCCAGAGCTTTAGGCTAAAGCTATCGTGCTAAGAAAGGCAGGAGGTCACACCTTGAAAATAATGACATGTACGAGGGGTGTCCAAAGTGCAGCCTGTGGGCCATTTTCAGCGTCCTGAGTGATTTTTAGTGGCCTGAGGCTGCAGTTCAGAAACAATCTCATTCCAAGGGTTTCCAGACTCAGCCTCAGAGATGAGCTGAGGAGCTCCATCATCCGGTTGGAGCTTGGAGTAGAGCTGCTGCTCCTCCACACTGAAAGGAGTCAGGTGAGGTGGTTCATCTGATGAGGATGACTCTAGGACACCTCCCTTTAGAGGTTTTCTGGGCACGTGGTAGAAGAACGAGCTGAAAAGTGTCGTTGGGGAGAGGGAGGTCTGGGTTTCTCTCTGGACCTGTTGCCTCCAGCTAAAATTTGATTTGAATTGGTGTTGCAGGCACTTTGAACATGTGAAAAAGTTTGGACGCCACCATTAGACATTTGTAAAATAGACCATGTTTTAGCCTCTTTAGCGATTAGCAAAAATAATAAAACTTGTTAAACTGAACACACCATACTCTCACTATGAAATCCAAGCACGCTAAATCTCTCAAATCTCATTACTCCCTCCTGCTCTTGTTCTCTTAAGCCACCCAACCTACTTCATGGTTGTTGCTTCTTATGGAGACATGAGAGACTATATTGCGTTCTTAATCTCTTGTATATCTACTAAAGTTGCTGATTAAAAAGAAGTTATCGGGAACAAACTTTTCATCTTCTGTTTGTACTGAGGTGTCCCTCACGAACTGTTTCTCAAAGTCAAAGCGAACGCTGGAGCTCGGAGAGAGGATAAATGAGCCACTTGTTTCGTGGCTCAGTTCTCGGGACTTGTGCATTTGTGTCCAAATGGATCCCAGCGCTCATCGTTTGAGATGTTTTACTTGTTCTTTAATCCTCTACGAGGTAGAAAAGACAAAAGAGGCAAAACGTTTAATTCATCCCAGTAAATAGGTTTAGGCCTGACAACTCGGAAATGCAAGAAAATCTTTCACTGAGTTTTAAATATGAAAACTTATTTGTGTTTTTTGGGTCAACATGCAAAGGAACCAATCGTTTGTTTTGTTGCAGGGATAAGATCAACGAGCTCCATGAATGGATGTACCAGCTGGAGTCGGAGAAGTTCGATCACATGGAGAGACTGAAGATGCAGAAGTATGAGGTGAGATGAGGCGTCGCTCAGATTCTCACTCGTCGTCACCTTCTACGTCCAGGTTTATTCAATATAAGAAGAATTCTCTTATTATTCGTCAGGAAATCACTGTCGCATGATAAAAAGAAAAATCATGTTTTACATTTACTTTCTGTCAAGTTGATCTACACAGAAATAAATGACAGCTCAGAGAAATAAGCACAATATTCTTTAAAAGATAATTAAACAAAACTATCATTAAAATCCTATGTCGTCCCTCCCCCACTAGAAAACAACCAATAAGAAACATATTTATATTGTAATATTTCATATCTATTGAGTTCCAGTAATTATTGTAATTTAATGCATTTACAAAATTTACTTTCATTTTTCGTCAGAAAACCTGGAAAGTGGAAACATTTCTAACTGATTTTCATGTTGTCCCGTTAAAAACCTCCATCAGCTCCTTGTTTAGGAGCACATCGGTTTGGTGACACTTTTTAAATAGAAATTAGTTATTTTTTTTATCTGACAAGCTTCCACAATTATCCACAATGTTATGAAATGTATCTGGTCATATCAGCATATGTGTGTAAGAAAACTGTGAACTGGGAATATTTTACTTACCATTGCACTTGCCTCATTGTAACATTTCCCCTTTTTCATTAAAAAAAAACATATTTCATGTGTTTAACCCAGAAAAATTCCAACACATTGCATATAATCAATTAAAGGGATTTTGAAATTCATTTTTAATGTCTTTAAAATAGACCATTTTATTCTATAAGCTCCAAACTGGAAAGCAGATTTTTTGTTGGACCAGCTTTTGTTGCATCTAGTCATTTCTGAACAACCTTCACTTCACCTCTGGATATTAACCCCCCCACGTCCTCTTGGTCTCCTCCAGGTTACAAGACTGCGTAAGAGAGTGGAGGAGCTCAGTAAATTGTAAGTAACACTGTAAGGTTTGCTGCACTTTTCACGAAAGCATGATTTGCTCAACGACAAAAAAGAAAAACACATCTTTGAAAAATAAAACCTAAAAAGCCCAAAGAATACAACGATTACTTAAAGAAATGCATGTCGCCCATCTTTCATGCAGATTTTTAGATTGAGACAACCTTGAGGACTGATGACATTGTTCTTCTGGTCAAACCCAGAAAATGATGTGCACAGTCTCATGTCATTTGTGAAGTCTTGCGACGTGTTGCACTCAGTGTATGTGTCGCAGCTGCTACTGTACGCTGATGATAAAATCTGAAGAAGACTTGCAAGGCTCACCTTGACAGAGTCATGGAGTCTGCAAGGCTTCAGACAAGACAGGCTGTCTCTTCAAAACTGGCAGTGGAGAAATAGAAAAGACAGAGTTTTAATTATTTACTTAGCTTGATCACAGCTGATGCAAAGTGTAAGACCAAAATCTGAGACACCTACTGGGACAAAAAAATACATTTTCAGATATGTGCTCGATTTTTTTAGAAGCAGAAGCTTATCCATGAAACTTAAAATCATGCTGCTCAAACAGGGTCCACTCTGACACATGGCACGAGACATGGACTCTCGGCTGATCTCATAAAGAACGAGTTGGTAACAAATGAACGCAGTCACACATTCAACCAACAGCAAAAACACCTTCTTCAACTTAATAAGTTGAATAATTAAGTATAAACTTAATTATGTGACCACTAACTCCGTCGACTTTTGACTCATGCAGTCACCACATGTGAATCAGTACGTCTCCACATAAACTGGGCTTGACGTGATGAGACTGTTCATCTGACTGTTGCCTCCCTGCAGGTTTTAAATGTCCTTAACTCTCATGGCTTTAAATGCAGCCTGACCACGAGTCTCTGCAGCTGGGGGGAGTTTTTCTACTGGCCCCAAGTTTTCCACTGAATTTAGCCATTATGTGAAACTTTCCAAACAAACACGTTTAAGGTTCTGACATGTTACTTTTGTATGTGTTTTTCAAATTGCAGCAGCAAAAAGGGAGCTGCAGCTCGCCGCAGAAAGTAGACGGGCTCAGTCCTCACTGCTCACAAACCAAACTGTGCTCATGGACAGACGCAAGCTGAAACAACGTACACTGTGGCGCAGACTGCATCTTTGGAGAAACTTAATGCTGAGGTCCACCCGCAGCCCTGACACATGCAACCAGGAGCCTGTAGAACCCGCTGTCCGACTAGAAGAATAACATCATTAAATCTAGTTGCCATCATGCTTCCTCGCACTCAACTGTTTGGTTCTCAGTATTTTTGTAAATAAAGTGTGACTCTTCAAACCATGTCAGTAGATCTGTTGTTCTTCACAAACCAATAAAGTTATGTATTTTCATTTGTGCAATTTTAAGGTCATTTATTCAACACTGCATTCTAACTGCAGAACTCAATTTAACATCCTGTTAATATATGTATATAAAACAAAATATAACTTTCTGTTTATACACATGTATTGAAACAGGGATGTAACGCACATAGTGAATCAGTGTTTGGCACAAACCACTGATGTACATTAATAGGATGTCATTTACAAATGACCCCAGCTAGCATATATCTATGTATCTATATATCGAGATCAATAGAGCGGTAGATCGATAGATAGCATATATCTTCTGCACTTAACAAAATTGTTTGAGTCTGAATGTAAAGAGAAATGCTCTTTTACGTTGTGCATGTTTGTTACAAAACAATAAATCCGACTGGCATTCAGCCCTAGTCTTTTGGTCCTTTGCATCTGCTTTTTTTAATCCATCCTTTCATCTGTCCTCCATCCATCCATGATGCATCCATTACCTCTACATTCCAAAGGAACCAAATCAAGCACTTTAAAGTAATAAGAGGCTGTGCAGAGCTTCAGCAATAAATAAATAAATAATAATAAATAAAAAATTTCAGGCGTTTTTGTTTTTGTTGTTGTAGTATGTTTGATAAAAAAAATTCTAGTTCTGAAAACATCAATTTAAAATAGTTTTTAGGCTTATTGTAAAAAGTTTTGACGTTTTTGTGCTTGATGTTTAGTTTAAACTTGAGATTCACTGATAAAATGCAGGTTTTCATCAAACTGTTTTCTTTTCAATTAAAAATTTTGGGTGCCAGATGGAGATATATTTATTAATTAATTCATTTATTTATGCATTACATGGGACATATACAGTATATATATATATATATATATATATATATATATATA
>JAVCKU010000013.1:792131-807912 GCA_032273985.1 Hypsolebias coamazonicus
GTTTCGGTATCCGGCTAAATCGGTATCCGGCCGGGCCGTTAGAACGGAACTAGGCCGGAAACCGAGGATCACCTGTAGTTGGTCTAAAGACTGCTCAGTGAGTCGCAAGCAGACAAGGACCTCCTTGGTGGTAGACAGCTTGCAGGAGCTTTGTAATGAAGTCCTCAGAGGATCTGTGCATAAGTTTCGGGTTGGTCAAGGTGCTGCAGGATGTGGTGCAGTCCCATGATGACCGCATCATCTACTGATCTTCAGATGCACCGACACTCGTCTCGAAACGTTTCATTGCTACAGATTTTAAAACAGCAGGTCCATTTGGGTCGGTTCTGTGATGTGGACTTGTAGAGACAGTGATGCTGGTGGGGTGTTTAAATCACCAAACTGAGCCCTTCTTCTTCCTAAACCATCTGCTTCTCATTTAAACCTGCTCTGACGTCACTGGGCAGATGTTTTCCCTCCTGTTTTTATAAAATGTCTAAAATCCTGCGGAACGTTTGGATCAGAACCAGAGTTTTCAGACGTACTGCACTTCGAGTTGCTGGATAATCAGTGGTGGTTCTCCTTCTGCTTGTCCACAGATTCAGATCAAAGATTTCCGCTTCTCCTACAAGTTTAAGACGGCCTGCAAGGAGGACGTTCTCAAACTGTGTCCCAACATCAAGAAGAAGTAAGACCCACACTCTGCAGTGTTTCGGTTCTGAGTCAGAGCTGACGCCATTCAGGAAGTGAAAGTAGCATCCAGAGCTCCAGGTTGATGACTGAGTTATACATCGGAATAACCAATATGAATGATGGATGGAAATTTCTGATCTTTGTTTTTGTCCACCCCCAAGAATCTAAGAGAACATCGAGTGGAGCAGGGCTTGTTTATTTAGCACAGCTGTTAGCAACCATGAAGCTAAACTAATCAGATCCACCTACACATAGTCCCACAGCAGGCTGACAGTGGAGCACTGGTCATAAAAACAGTCTTCCTAACATGCGTTCACATTTTCTATCTTCTACTATTCACCATAAAGTTATCAAGTGTGTTTCAAATATATAAATTAAAGAAGCACCTTCCCTGTTCATTGTTTAAACAGTCATGTATGGTGAAGGTCTGATTAGCAATGACTTCAGCAGAGTTTATTTTTATTTGTAGAGAAGTAAAGATTTCAGACAATGTATTTCACTGAGAACAACAAAGATAACGTTACTAACACTGGATGTTCTCACTAACTGGAAGCTCAATCTGACAGGACTCGTTGCTCCAACTACTGACAACAGGACTAATGCCGTGAAGGCGGTGCGACTGAACATTAATGTTTGTTTGCTAACTTGAGAGGACAAGCTGGTTGAAGGATTGAAGGATTGAAAATAATTTATTAATGGTGATTTATTTTACAGATCAGTTAAAATAAATGTACCATGGTCTGTTCAGTAAAATACACAGTATCGCTGCTTCGGCTGTGGTGAAAGTGAAACTTAAGTGAACAGCCATGACTTGAAAGTTGTCTTCATACGCCCTCTGCTGGATGCATTGTATAATTACAGCCGTTTTCAGCATTTTAGTGGTGAAAATTAGAAGTGCTTATATCAGCCGATAATGGGACAGTAATCACCGATACTGATATGTCCCCAAACGTCTATATTGATGTAAAATGTTGGCTAAGCGATATATCCATCAAGCTCTAGTTATAATTACATTTAGTACATTATATTTCGGTCACAGCCATCCTTAGTCAATATTTGATAATATTAAGGCAGTTGCATTTGTAGTGTTTGCCTTTATGTAATGTAAGCAAATAATTTTTATATTTTTTGTTTTAATTCTGTGAAACCGTGGTATTTTTGGTCTGAGTTACCTTACCATCAGACTCTTTTACTCATTTTCATTACAGTCTGTCTCAGGTTTGTCATTTAATCTTCAATTCCTTCATTTTTTCATATTGGTGCTCTATTAAAATACATGTATGTAAGTATAAATAAGATACTATGTATATGAGTAAAAGCCACTTAGTTTAGTTTGATGTTTTTCAGTTTTGTTCAAATCACTGAATGCTTCCATAATGGGAGCAATCATAAATAAATAATAATTTATAAATCATTGTTACCACTGATCATCTGGAGGACATTTTTAGGCTTCTTCTTGTAGTCAGTTAGCATGCTTGATAAAAAAAAAATATTTATTATGCATTTGTCCAAGAGGTTTAATTTAAACTTCATCAACTTTATTTTAAAGTTTTAGTTTTTTTTTTTTTCCTTTCAATTAAGAATACTGGGGACTGGATGGACGTTGTCCAAGGGCCATCTTGGACCCTCGGGCCGTTTTGGACCCTCGAACCATTTTTGGGCCCTTGGGCCATTTTTGGCCATCAGACCACGTCTGTTCCATGCAGATGTTTTCATGTCAGTCTGTTTCAGCAGATCGTGGAGCGACTGCTCGCAGCGAGCCTTCGCTCGTTCAGCAGCTCCACGTCCAACCTTCAGCAGCTTCCCTTCTCCTGAACGTGTCTTCCTGTGCTTCAGGGTGGACGTCGTGATTTGCCTCAGCTCCACGGTGAGAAACGACACCCTGCAGGACGGCAAGGAGCAGCGAGTGTCCGTCAAATGTCGTAAACAGCTGCGAGTGGAGGAGGTGGAGATGGTGCGTTCACTGACACGTTGATGGAGTAGGACTGTCAGACACTAACTGCAGACTAAATCTAACAATAGACGCGTGTGTGTGTGAAATAAACATGACAAAATAATTCACTCTGATAATGGTAGCTGCAGAAAATAAGTTTGTTTTAGTAGGACTTGATTCTCAGGATGTGAAGTTTGTTCAGGTGTTCACATGATGGACCAGACGTTCTCCTGAACGTTCCAGTCCAGTTATTCTGAACACTGAAGTTGTTTGAGCCAAGCAGAACTCGCAGGAATCAGTGCGTCACATCCTGCGCAGAGTTGTTTCACATTTTTCTATCTTTTCTGTAAACGTGTGGTGAAGTCGGAGGACATCCGCCTGGAACCAGAACTCTACGGCTCGTGCAAGCAGGACATCAACCAGCTGTGTCAGAACGTGGCCTTCGGGAACGCACAGGTCAGCAGCTCCACACGAACGCTTCACTGTATGACACGTGTTCATTTTCAGCTCAGAGGGAGCCTCATCGGCTGAAGGTCGTCCTGCTTGATTTGGTTCTAGTTGCTCCACGTGTTTTTTTATTTGTTGTTTTGGTTGAAGCGTCTTCGTGTGTAGTTGTTGTGCATGTCTGTTTGACGCAGCAGCTTCACGCTTCTTATTTCCTACATTTCAAACAAACCTCGTTCTGTCTGCGTGCAGGTCATCGAGTGTCTGAAGGAGAACAAGCGGAAGCTGACTCAGCGCTGCCATCAAAGAATCTTCAAGCTGCAGGAGGTGGAGATGGTTGACCCTGAGCTGGATTATCAGCTCATCAGAGTCTGCAAGAACATGATCAGGGTGAAGCCAAAAAACTGCAATGCATCATAAAACACTTCTTATTTATTTTAGGAAGGGGCATATATATATAAAAAGTTTAGTTATGGTGTTTAGTCATGATAAGTCTGAGTCATTTCTGGGAACCACAGCAGAACCACGTCAGTAAGGTGCTGTTTATACGACACACGCTTAGTGGCATACCTCAGACTGATGAAGTCTTTCAGATGAAGACGGAACGTTTCTTCTAATAAGAATCTGTCCAGATTGACATGATTCAACTTTTTTGCGAAAACAATGAGATGATTTTTGAGCCAGAGGAGGACGGAGCTGCAGACCCTGAGGAGGACGGAGATGCAGACCCAGAGGAGGACGGAGATGCAGACCCTGAGGAGGACGGAGATGCAGACCCAGAGGAGGACGGAGCTGCAGACCCAGAGGAGGACGCAGATGCAGACCCAGAGGAGGACGGAGCTGCAGACCCTGAGGAGGACGGAGCTGCAGACCCTGAGGAGGACGGAGCTGCAGACCCTGAGGAGGACGGAGCTGCAGACCCAGAGGAGGATGCAGATGCAGACCCTGAGGAGGACGGAGCTGCAGACCCTGAGGAGGACGGAGCTGCAGACCCAGAGGAGGACGGAGCTGCAGACCCAGAGGAGGACGGAGCTGCAGACCCTGAGGAGGACGGAGCTGGCGAGTCAGAACCTCTCAGACCGAGGAGAGGATCATGAAGGAGAGAAACAGTCTGAGTCAGACAGAGAGAACTTTTTGTTGATGAATAGGATGATCAGGATTTATATATGTATCGATTGTTGTATAATACTGTAGTTTGTCATCAATTTAATATATTATTATATGACTTTAATCTAAATGTAACTTGTTTTATGTGTTTAGAGATTTTGTACAGAGTCAGATGGGAAGAACGTTCTTCAGTGTCTGAAACAGAACAAGAACAGTGAGCTGATGGATCCAAAATGCAAACAGATGATCACCAAGAGACAGATGACCCAGAACACAGGTACTGTCTCGAGTCTGGTGCTGGTTCTGAGCTCAGCCCACACCACACTTTACACTTTAAAGTTTGTGTGTGTGTGTGTGTGTGTGTGTGTGTGTGTGTGTGTGTGTGTGTGTGTGTGCAGACTACAGGCTGAACCCAGTGCTGAAGAAGGCCTGCAAAGCTGACATCCCAAAGTTCTGCCAGTCCGTCCTGAACAAGGCGGCAGCAGCTGATATCGAGCTGGAGGGTCAGGTCATCTCCTGCCTCAAGCTCAAATACGCAGACCAGGTGAGAGTCCTGTCTGGATGTTTGACACCTGTTCACCTCTACAACCTGCAGGACCCGTTCTGTTCTAGTTGATCTAATCTGATCTGATCTGATCTGATCTGATCTAATCTGATCTAATCTGATCCAATCTGATCTGATCTGATCTAATCTGAAAGAAAACGCTCTCCTGAAAAGAAGCTAGAATTCTTTTAAGATTTGATCTTCTTGTGTGTGTGTGCGTGTGCACGTTGCAGCGCTTGTCTCCAGACTGTGAGGATCAGATCCGGGTCATCTTGCAGGAGTCGGCGCTGGACTACAGACTGGACCCTCAGCTGCAGATGCACTGCACACAGGAGGTTTGTGACAGGTCCTCAGTTTTTGTTTCACCATCTCTTCGAAACTAAACCCAGTGACACGTGTTTAGTTTGCTGCGTCGCTTTGTGCACGTCTGAGGAGAGGAAGCTTGTTTGTGTTCAGATCTCCAGTCTCTGTCCGGAGGAGGCTGCAGCTCAGGAGCAGACCGGACAGGTGGAGGAGTGTCTGAAGATCAACCTGCTGAAGATCAAACAGGAAGCCTGTAAAAAGGTCCAGATGACCACACGCCTGCATTTGGATCAGCTTGGCTTTATTTCCAGACAGGAACAAACTCAAGATGATCATCTTCACATCTGGTCTTGGTCCTCTTCTCTGGATGTTCTTCTTCTGATGTTCTGTCTGCTCCTCTTCTCCTGCAGGAGGTGCTGAACATGCTGAAGGAGAGCAAAGCAGACATCTTTGTGGACCCTGTTCTGCACACAGCCTGCGCTCTGGACATCAAGCATCACTGCGCCGCCATCCCACCCGGCAGAGGACGCCGTGAGTCCACACGTGCACGCCTCAAAGGCTCCTGGGGAGTTTCTGCTGCCACTTTCTTACAGTTAGAGTGTGGAGACGAGTCTGTTCAATCTTACGTTGACGTTCACTTTCTAAGAATAATTCCTGAAGTCAGAGAACTTTGAGTTTGTGGGAAACTCAAAGTTCATCAGAGACACATCTGGAGCGTCATTATTTCTCTTTTAGTGTTAATATAGTTTAACTGTAAGAACTAAAGTCCTGTCTCATCCTGAGAGACGCTCGGGCTCAGGGCCTCCCGCCGTGGTGCTGTTTCCTGTGAACACCAGAAGTCTGGTCACGTGCACAAGTTGTGTACGGTGATGATGGCGCTCCGAACACATCAACATTTAATAAAGTCCAGTGGAGGCCAGAGCGCGGTGCGGGGGAGGGGGTGATGGAGGATCAGTTGGAGGATCTCCCCCGGCTGCAGAGAACGGGTGGAAACATACGATTAATAATCGTTTAGGGCCCCCGGGTGTCCTCCTTGAGAACTGGTCCAGGAAACCCTTACTGGTGCTGTCACCTGCACTGCGCTCTGACTGGGTCAAACTGGTTCTGGTTCTCTTGACTGGTTGAAAGCAGCTTCACTTTAATCCCTGGAACATTGTTAGATTGGATGGATTTTAAAAGACCGCAACAAAACACACATTATTTTTTCCGCCCCTCGTTTTTTCAGATGACAGGAAGCTGTCGCAGCGAGGGAGAACTTTAGGAAATGCTGGTTTCACGTGGTGGTTCACCAGACGAGCTCGAGGCGATGTCTGGATGTTCGAGTTGACAACCAGAACCTGCTACTGTCAACACTTAAGTGGACAGAAAGCTGAAGTTTTGTTGATTTAAATTTATTTACCGTAATTGCCGGTCTATAGAGTGCACCCAAATATACGCTGTGCAAAAATAAAATAAAAATGTGCACACGCATCAGCTGCAGGCGTTCACGTTGCAACATGAGGCAGCACAGCCACTGAGATGTGCAACTTGTTGTAGATCAAGAATCAACCACCTGGTTGTGATTTATAGACTTTATCTTCCTGTTCAACACACACAGAGAGAAGCCCACAGGTCGTCATGACAACCACCTCCCTCACTCACGGTTACTCTGCTGATTTGCCGGACACAAACCGGCTAACAAGAACAGACTGATCGCTAAAAGAATGATTAACAGTGAACATAAATTTTACCCATAATCCCTCCCTGAGGTCATGTGACCATCAGTCAACCACAATGAACCAATGAGGCGGTCTCGTCGAGTCACGAGGACCCACCCCCAAAGAGCGATGTATTGGGCAGCTATGTGAGCGCCCGGGTGCGATGAGGCGAAATGTTTTTGGCGACAGGAAGCTCGTCACCTGTCAAAAATAAATCCATGAATTAGCTGCAGCGTTGGAGCCTGTGAAAAAAAATCGTCTTATAGGCCGAATATTACGGCAGCTAGGTTCGTCTCAGTTGAACCGGTAAGTTGAAGCAGTTTCAGATCCTCTCACATTAACCAGCTGTTGCACGTGTGCTCCTCTTCCTCAGAAATGTCGTGTCTGATGGAGGCGCTGCAGGACAAGCGTGTTCGTCTGCAGCCGGAGTGCAAGAAGAGGCTTCAGGATCGCATCGACATGTGGAGCTACGCTGCCAAGGTGCAGAGCACGTCCTGACACTGAGGGGGGGAGGGGCTTGTGCATGTTGTCACCAGAGGCGCTGGCTCAGGGCGGGAGCTCCTCCTGCCGCTCAGCCCTGGAGCTTTGTAGCAGCTGGTGCTGCACGTTGAGTCAGTCGCTGCCGATGGACCGGACCACAAACGAAACCTCTTCCTGAAACAGTCTGGGCCTCGTGCGTCAACTGATGTACGAACAAAACGTGCACCGTGTTCCCCTCACACATCGAGACCTGTCAAAACAAGCACGGGGAGCGAGGGCTTAGAATGTTAGATTAATGTTCGGCCGGCCCAGTCGTCGGAGAATGTTATTTTAAGTGATATGAAAACTGGAAAGCAGTTTCCTCAAATGATAAATGGTGGCGGCCATCTTGGAATTTGAGGTGCCAGCCCCATTTTCAGTAGATTTCAGGTTGAAGTTTATTTTCATGTGCAGAATCAACACAAGGTCAACAATGCAATGAAATGTTCAGGACGAGAAGAACCGTCTCAACCCCCCAAACAAACAAACAAACAAAAACAAACAAAGAATGCAACAAAAATGTTTTTTTTTTCTCTCCTTTCTTTATAAACATATGTAAAGTAAATGTAAAATGAATAAATCAACAAAATAAAAAATAAATAAAATAAAAATGCAACAAAAATAAAACAACAAGGTGCCATACAGCGGCGTCTCTTACACCTTCGTGTTGCCACAAACCAGAATGGGTCGGTACCAGCAGAGGTGGGACCAAGCCCATGTTTTACAAGAATCAAATCTTTAATTCTTAATTTAATTTGTCTAATTTAATCTCAGATCCTTCTTCTGTCTCAACGTTTCAGTTCTAAACGGAAGATAAGTCGTACGGAAGATAACTCAGAAACATTGTTTCATTCATGAACATTCATAAAATTGGATCGGAGTTGACCTTAAACTGAACTTTGTGTCACCAAAGGACCGTGCGTGGTCCTGAAGGACCGTGCGTGGTCCAGAGGGTTAACACTGGCTCCTCTTCTGGTTTCACGATGGGCACGAAACTGGTTCTGGTTTAGGAAAGTGTCAGGTCAAAGGTCAGGTTCAAAGTTCAGGAAAAGCTCTTTCAGAGTAACGAGTTCGTTTTGGCAGGATTAAAAATTAATACACAACAACGGTCTTTTTGATGGTCCAACCTGAGGAGTTGTGTAAATGTAAAGAAGAGGACTGGTTCAGATGAGTCATGATGGATGAGACTGTCTCATTTTAAAGCATCAGAAAAACAACAGCTAGACGTAGACACTTCATGTGTCTCCACACCGTGTTGATCATCGACGGCAGCATCAACAGAGGCAACTTTTCTCCTCATGGATGCGTTGCCTGAATGTGAAGGCACAGCGCCACCTAGTGGGCAACACCTAAATCCAAACGAGAAGGTCAGAGAGGAAACTAGATTTTATCACTTAAAATCTACAGGATGAGCAAACTAAGAAGAATGGTTCCAATGGGTCAAGATGTCCCCGAAGCAACGTTAAGGTGACTGGGAGCTCGCAGGAACATTTGACACGATTCTGACAAAGAATAAATAAAACGTTTTTTAGAATTTGTCAGAAACTTGTTGACCAACAAAAAATATTAAAAAATGAAAAACATGAATAAAAATAAATGAGGCTCATTTTTCCTTCAAGACGTTCGGGGCTTTAAATGGATCAGCTGTTTTATTTAAGGATGTGTTCAAAGTTGGATCCTGGTTCTGACCTGGACTCTGTGGTTCCTGGTTCTGACCTGGACTCTGTGGTTCCTGGTTCTGACCTGGACTCTGTGGTTCCCCTCAGGTGGCTCCGGCTGACGGCTTCTCGGACCTGGCCATGCAGGTGATGACGTCACCGTCCAAGAACTACATCCTGACGGTGATCGGTGCGGCGGTGGCGCTGCTCTTCCTCGTGGGGATGTTCTGTGGGAGGTTCACCAAACGAGTCACGCAGGAGCTGAAGGACAGGTAGACCTCGCCCCCCCTCTGGGGTCAGGACGTGTCTACAGGGGGAACCTTTCATCCTTCGTCTTCTGGTTCTTCCTCTGACCCCCCAACAACTTGGTCTGAAAACCGCCAACCTGCAGCCTCCGTACCACTTCAGTTCTCGGTCCTCCTCCCCACTTTTATCTGCTTTTTATTGCTGCTGGGGGGGAAAGACTTTACCTTCAGCCCCCACCCCCTCCAAGTAGCCATGTCCACCGTCTCGTCCTCTTTGACGGTTTTTCATGTTCAGCTCTACTAAAGTTTAATAAGACCGCAACCCATCCCCCCCCCCACCCCCGTGTGAGTGTGAGGAACTGTTCATGTTGTCTTGTTCTTTGCTGTCCTTCATTTTGTTGGGATTCTTGAGCCCCCCCACCCCGAATCTGTGCTTTTTGCTGTGGGACTGCCGACCGGCCCCCACTTTTCTGCCACCAAGCCACAAGAAACTGGTGACATGCAGGAAAAGGAGCTGCTGGTGGCGGTGGTGGTGGTTGTGGTGGTGGGGGGTGTCTGTGTTGGGACAGAAACGATGAAAATACCCCCCCCCCCCCAGATAAAATTAACTGTGATGTTACGACTGAGGATAAAAATATTCAGTTTTTAGTTTTATTTATTTGTTTTCTACACGTCATCTTTGTTTGAATCTTCTGTCTTTGGATTTTTGGGGTGAGCATCATGAAAAGTGCCCCCCCCCCCCATGGGGCTGCAGATGGATATAAACATGGTGTTGGATTAAATAATTCTTCAGTATTTGTCATCAGTCAGATTTTCCCTCCTAAAGACGGTGACGTTGTCCTGGTACCGGTCCTCCTGGTTCTGGTCCTCTTGGTACCGGTCCTCCTGGTTCTGGTCCTCTTGGTACCGGTCCTCCTGTTGCTCTGGACGGCTCAGTTCTGGTTCTTGTGTCTTGGTACCGGCGCTCTACCTGCAGCTCTACACCTCTGGAGAGCTGCACCTCAAGCAGCTTCTGGACTAATTGAAAAACCAAGATGGAGCTCGATGAAGCCTCAGCAGGTCAGAACAGAACCAGCCGCCGCTCATCCACTGTACATGTGTATTATAGAGACAGGTCCGAGTCCAGGCGAGCAGAACTTTTTATCAGCCGGAGCTCCGTGTACTTCTGACTGCTCCAATTGTAAATGTCGACTTTCTTCATCCAACTGCCTTTAATTTTTCCATCCGATGGAAAGATGTGTTGAAGTCAGCTGTGCCTGATTCCTGTTCCACCGAGGGTTCACCACCGTCCACCATGTCCCAGAATGCCCCGCAGAGGAGTGCGATGGACACGTCCACCTGCTTGTCTCCTTCAGGACGTTGGGCTCAGAAAGCAGGAAGCTGTTACTCTGCAGATTCCTCATACCCGGAACGTTTCTTTTATTTTGAAATAGTTTTTTTGTTTGTGATGGGATCTTCATTTAAAATGTTTTCTGTCTTGAGACGACAGCTTCTGATGGACAGGCTTGTTTTTTGCTTTGTACAGATGAAAAATTGGAGTTGGTTTAATAAAATCATGTGTGCAAGGTTTAAATTCTACCTTTTTATTCTTCTTGCAGAGAAGCTTCTCTCTTTTTTTTTTTTTTTTTTTTTGCCAAAAACCAAAACAGCACTGAGCTGATGCTTGGAGCTGGAGTATGTTTCTGTGCACCGCGCTGCACCGCCGTCCAGGCTGATGTTGTTTAGGGTCAAAATCCAGAAGGGGTTCGTAAATGTTGCACACAGATGTCCTGGATACTCCAACAGATCCAGATCTAAACTGTTTTCATTGGGCAACGTGTTTTCTTAAAATAAAAGAAAGAAAATTGCATTACTGTTTATGTTTTTCTGTTTTTTGTGGGAGTGACAGAACTTGCAGGGCATCGTGCACGAGTGCCACCTAATTGATTGGAGCAGGCTCTGCTGTGCCGTCTTGAGCAGGTCGTCCTCGAAAAAAAAAGTCCTGATTAAATAAAGTAAATAAAAATATTAGTTTCTGTAGTAATTCTAGAGTTTAAATTAAACATGTTAAGAGTTCCCTACGACTTGTAAAACTTCCCTAATAGTAACTAAATGAGCAGAAAGTTTGTGTAAAAGTTTGCATTGACTGTATTTTTTTACATTTACTCAGCTCATTGTAAAATATTTTCTCAAATGTGACTTATTTTGAATTTATGTAGAGGAATTGGATGGAAAATTTTCATGTAAATAAATGACATAAAGGCCTTCCTTAATTAATTTAGGAGTTTTGAGTCAACAGTTTCCCACGTCACCTCAGTCTTTTCCAAGTAAACTGTGGCGTTTCTGGACAGTCTTCACGTGTGGCTTTTCCTGCAGGATAGAGCTTTAAACATGAACTGTTGTGTCAATGTGTTTATTTCTGTAGCACATACAAACAGAAGTTGACCAACGTGCTTTACAATTCAAACGAAAAGGTTAAACAGCGAAAATGCAAAGAGATGTAACATATAAAAGTACAGGTAACACTAAAATAAAATACAGCAACACGTTAAAACCATCATTTGTAATTGATTTTAATCAAATGCCAAGAAAAGATGGATGTTCAGCGTAGATTTAAAAGTCTCACTGGTGTCATTGGTTCATATAAACGGATAAACCCCCACAGTTTTGGAGCAGCAGCACTAAAAGCCTGATCACCTCTGTGTTTTTGGATCTTAGGACATTAAGAGAAACTGGTTGGTAGACTGGAGAAAAGAAGTAAGGACTTTAAATGAATCTGGGAATGGAGAGAAGTCTGTCGGTTATGTGATCATGTTTTTTAGTGGCTGTTAAAGACGAGCTGCTGCGCTCTGGACTGTAAGTGATTAAAAAGATGACTTACCCAAACAACACAGAGTTACAGAAGTTCAAGAAGTACTGAATAAATGAAAGTCTGGTGATGAATCTTGGTTGGAAAAAACTATTTCCCAACTGCAGTTACTTGTTTTCTTCTTCTTAAAAGCAAAATCACCCAGATTCCTGACAACAGATTTACTGTGGATCCAGGTGTGCCAAGAGCATTACCGGTACTTTTACCAAACCTGAGGACTTCAGTCATATTCCGCTGTGATTCAGACAATTTAATCACATTTGAATTGGACAACCCAAAAGTGGTTGAAGTGGATTGATACTGTCTAACTTAATGGACAGATAAACCTGGAAGTCATCAGCAAACAGTGGTAACAGTGTCTACTCTTCAGGTTTGTATTTGCAATCATTTCTGTCGTGAACATGATTTGTGGGTGTGGTTCTCATAGAGTACACCTGGACACTTGATAACTCCTCAGTAACGTAGTTATTGGCTGTCAAGTCTGACACATCGACTAATTTGGACATGGAGTCATTTCAAGGAAACTAATTCTGGAAAGAGAAATACAGGCAGTTCTCGACTTACGTTCGAGTTCCATTCCTACGCATCGAACGTAACCCGATTTAAACGTAAGTCGGAATTGATCGCACGTGGCAATCGTTAGTCCGGATTTTGACCGTAAGTCGCGAAAATACATGTAAATGTATGCTAACGCTGTGCCGCACACCCATTTATCAACACAGGACTTTATTTACAAACAGTTAGCTAACACATTACACCACACATTCATCTATAAACACATAAAAGTGCGTGCGTAATGACAAAGACGCATTTAGACCGTAACTGGACTTCATTGTTTTCAACGGGGGTCGAACGTAAGTCCGGATTTTCGTAAGTTGGCTGATCCGTAACCCGAGGACTGCCTCTATAAAAGCTGGAGGGACAAGAAGTGAGTTAAAACACTTAAGGTGTTTAAACTTTCAAATGAACTTTATTAAATAGTTTCATGACTGTAATGTTTTGCACAGACCCACTTAAATAAATTTTGTAACATAGTTTCATTTTTCATTTATTTTCAGAGGCTGTGCATAGAAATTAGCTAGAATATTATAATCTGGTACTATGCATCCATACTACATTGGAGTTGAAAGTTTTTTCTGTACACGGTCCCTGACAGATAAACAGTTATGTGGGATGGAATTGCAGCTCTAGGTTTAACCCTCCTGTACCTGTTTGGGACTGAGACTGTCACTAGGGCTCTGAATACTCGTTAAATCTTGCAACCAAGATGTCAACATTGCACATGGACCAGTCCTTTTGCCTTGTCTGTATTGCTTTCTCCAGCCAGTTGAGGCAGATTGCTGCCTAACTTACCATAAGTTTCTTTTTTGTTAAAAATGAGTTTTTCTTTTCCACTGTTGCATGTGTGATTGCTCAGAATAGAAGATTGCAGTGATTTGTATATTCAGTGCAATCTGCCGGCTTCCTCAGATTTTTGCAAATTGGCATTTTTTAATGTATATGAATGTTTTGTACAGCACCCTAAGACAACATCTTATGAAATGGCACTAAACTGAATTTAACTGAATTGAAAAATGTTTTCTAAAATTGGACCCCACATACAATATACATCCATTAAAAGCAGTGGGCCGGGAATAGACCCTTGAGGAACCCCACAAGTCAGAGGAGCTGCAGAAGAGAAGCATTCCACTAAATGACAAAAAATCTGTTTATCAGTGGGATCTAAACCAGGATCATTACTAAGGTCTAGACTAGTATCAAATGCAGCATAAAACTCTAAAAGCTCCAAAACAGCAGAGCTTCCTGAGTCAGTGGTTTAAAGAAAATATTTAAAAACTATTAAAAGGGTTGTCACTGTGCTGTGAATTAAAATTTGACTGGAATTGTCCACCATTATTGCTGGCACTTCAAAATCTTTGAAATTTATCAGAAACCGTTTTCTCTAAAACTTCTCTATTGTAGTGTAGGAGCACTGTTGGGTTGAGGCTTTTCTCCTTATGCACCACAGCATGTTCATCAGCAGCTGAACACGTACAGCTTGATGAAGCAACAACTAACGGACCAAGCTTGTGTCCAGGGGTGAATTTGAACGTCGCTTTTGATGCACAACGCTCTTTAAACCAGTAACAGTCAACGACTCAAACTGCTCAAAGGCAGTTGAGGGTGAAGGAGGTGAAGAGCAGTCTGTGTCACATAGATCTAGAAGGGCTCAGAGCAGAGATTTTCTCATGAGTGGCACCAGTGAAAAGACGTTGAGATTTAGTCAGTAATTGTCATAAAATATTTTACAAACATTCCAGCCTCACAGCAGATATGAATGTTAAAATCACCAACTCTTGAAAAGACAGTCATATCATGAGTGCCGTCTTAAAATCACTAAAATCTTTAAATCCTTGTTGTACTTTGGCAGTAAGTACATTGTGTCATGAAGGATAGGAAAGGAAAAGTTTATAATCTGAAGGTCAAAATTTAAGGGAACAATTAGTGGGAAATAGCTGACAGTGAAAACCATTTCAGAACAGCAAAGTTCATGCTCAGTAATCCAAGTAAAAGTCCAACAATGTTCAGTCAGGTCATCTGTATGGTTTCTTTATTTGCTGAGACTCTTCGTCCTTCATCCAAAGGACTTCTTCAATCTGAGGAGCCACCAAACAAAATTTCCCACTATGGAGTATACTGTTTGTGGGAATCAGTTTTGCCAGCCAGGATTGAGCAGTAGAAGGTGGAGAGGAGAGTTGGGGACTAGCCCACCTCCTTTACCAGTGGTTCAAGGAGACATGAAAATACAGTCAGGAGAGAGAAGTTCAGAAAATGCAACTGACTCACAAACATGAAGCCAATTTTCTGCCTGCAACATAAGAACATGGTTCTTGGGAAGTCAAAACCAAACAAAACAAAACATTAATTCAAAAGATAAATTGTGCTAGTGACCCAGTATTCAACACATGATAACGGAGAGGCAAGTCCTTGATGTTCTAGGCAGGTTCATGGATCAGCTGGGAAACATTTGTGATGCATGCTGGAAAACCATTCCCACTGCGAGTTTGCAAAAAATAACTGACAGTAGGTCCAAGGAGAGAGTCCCGGCCTGTATCCAGCTTCATTCAGGTTCAGATAATAGGATTGTAGCTGGATGTCTTCAGCTGTCCTTTGGTCCTCACCAGCAAACATCCCCACTTTACGCACTTCTGCAGGTGACACCATATGGGCTGCCATTTATAAAGTTACACAGTCAAAAATTAACAGCAATATTTTGGTTTATCTGTTCATACCAAAAAATAGTTTTTTTTTTTTAACGTCATATTTTCACCATGTTATTCATACATTTCCAAATGACATAGTTACAAACTAAATATTTAATTTACAAGCTAAATATTTAGTTTACAAACTAAATACTTGTGTACACAAACTTGTGTACAAACTAAATACCTGTGTACACAATTTTGTTCCACCACATGTACCACATGTGGTGCGAATGACAAAGAAACTTTGACTTTCTTTGACTTAAGTTAAATATCTAGTTGGTGAACTAAATATTTAGGTGTAAATTAAATATTTAATTTATACCTAAATCTTTATTTTCCAAGTGATAAACATTTAATTTCTAAACTAAATTTTTAATTTTCAAAATAAATATTTAATTTACCAACTAAATATTTAGCTCGGACCTAAATATTTAGCTCTGACTTAAACATTTAACTAGCTAAATATTTAACTTGTAAGTTAAATATTTAGCTCAAATCTAAACATTTAGGTAATATGCAAATTCCTTACTGTAAAGCAGAAGTTTACTATCAAAATAAAAGCCAAA
>JAVCKU010000013.1:955500-966213 GCA_032273985.1 Hypsolebias coamazonicus
CGGTCCCGGTAACCGGCTTTTTCGGTATCCGGCCGGGCCGGTAGAACGGAACTAAGCCGGATACCGAGGACTACCTGTATCTGTAAAACTGAGTTATAGACATTTTTATCCTAGTGTATGGCTAATGTCAATTAGCTGTGGTGGCCATCTTGAACTGGACTGACTTCACCCATGACCCTTCATTTTATAATACCATGTTCTTTGTCTTCTTACAACAAGCAGCAGGAGGAAGAGCCATACCAAGAAGATTCTTTAAGCATTCCTTACGTAAAGATTAATCCTGATTACGGCTTCATCTGGGTTGGTGCACCACTACAGGCTAGGCGATGATGTTTGTGATTGCGTAATCATTGGATGTACATCTACAACGGATTCCCCTTTGGAGTACTACAATTCAAGATGGCCACCACACCTAATCAATCTTAGCAAACAGTCAATTACACAGATATAGAGCTAAAATTCAGAACTTCAGAGGACGTTCCACCTGCTGCCAGCTAGCTTAGCTGCAAGCAAGTGAACTTAAAAACATTACTTTTCTACGTAAATGTTATTTAAATTAGTAAATGTTTATAAAAATATATTTTCTGTGTAGCTCATATAAGATCAGGTGGGTCAACGTGGGGCCAGCCACGTTCTGAAGATGTGTGTGCTGCATTTGAACAATGGAAATATTCCTGCTCAAAATGTTTCCTGGCATTTGTCAGGAGCAGTAGTTTCTACGTAGAGAGGCAAACTTTACCACGCCCCAGTAAAAGTTCATGTCATATTTCAAGGACTAACTGTTGACAAGCTCGTCAGACAAACAACAGACAGAGACGAGCTCCGAGAAGAAACAGGAAGTCGACTTAAAAGTTCAACCTGGAGAAGAATCTTGGGAAAAAGTGTTCGTTCGTATGTACGGTGGCCATCTTGGATTTGGACATGGCATCCAGTTTTTATAGTGATTACTGTTATGCTTAGATGCATCCACACTAAAATGGAGGTTGGCACCTCCCTTGTTTTTCAAGTTATTCAGCTCACAGGTTTAAAAGACATATGATGGCAGCCATTTTAGATTTTAACGTGGCAGCCCAGTTTCCAAAAAGAACCTTCTCTTATGCCTAGATGCAGCGACGCACCAGCGTGTAAGTCGATACCTCTCTTTTTTCAGCTAACATGCTCAAAACATGGACGGGCATTTAAGGCGGCAGTCGTCTTGGCTTTTGACACAGCAACTCAATTTCTGACAGGAACCTTCTTTCCTCTAGTCACACATCAAAATGGAAGTCTGTACCTCCGTTATGTTTCAAGTTATGATCACAACATGAACAGACGAAAGGAGGGTTTTTACAATTCCTCTTCTTTGCTCCTCAACAGGGGACAAAAATCACAGCGTTCCTCTCTGAATAAATCCTGGGAATGTTTGGTTACATTGGTTGGTTCAGGTTGGCGCAGGACTACACCACCTTCTGAACAAGCAACAACAAAACTGGACTTTATTATATCACCGTTCAAAAGTTTTATCAGTAAAATTGCTGGTTTTATTAGAAGAGCACAAAACGATTTGAGCGGCAGAAGGGCCAAGAGTAATTACAATTCTGTGCACGAGAACAGAATCGCGCAGGTAAGAAATGAGAGCACAAACTTACGTTGCTGGCTTCAAGAGTTCCCACAAGGTTAAAGATTAAATCATGAATACCATGATAAACATAGATCTGAAATAAAAAACATAAAAAAGGCAATGTAGAGACATACATTATAATTTACATACATTCATATTAGACGACAACAGAAGACAAAACTGGCCATAAATTTAAGAAATAATAATAAAGTGCTATTTAGGTGCATAATACAAAACTTATCGTAAGGAACAAGGGCCGTGTCTTTTTTATACTACAAAAAAAAAAATCTTGATTTTAGGATAGAACTCACACTGTTCTGTGACTGACCCATCCATGGTTATCATAAATTGGTTATTTACAGTGCCTATAAAAGTATTCACGCTCTTGGATATTTTACTTTTTATTACTGACATCAATCAATCAATCAACTTTTACCCATTTCTTCCTTTTCGGGTTGCGGGGGGTCACTGGTGTCCATATCCAGCAGTCACTGTGCGAGAGGAGGGACACACACAGGTCAGGTGTCCAGTCCATCACAGGGACACCTGGACATGTCTCCAGTCCATCACAGGGACACCTGGACATGTCTCCAGTCCATCACAGGGACACAGAGACAAACGAGACAAACAACCACTCACTCTCTCTCAACTAGGAACAATTTAGTTACCATCAGTCTAACGTGCATGTTTTTGGTCTTTGGGAGAAAACCCATGTAGCACGGACAGAACATGCAGACTCCACCCAGAAAGGCCCCTGGCCGGGATTTGATCCGGCGACCTTCTCGCTGTGAGGCAGCAGCTCTGCTAACTGCACCACCGTGCTCGCTGCAGTAAATCAATTGTGGTCAATAGAAATGTGAGTTTTTCTACAAAAACAGTGTTTCAAAAAGGAACATGCATATGTCTACCAAGTCACAAACTGAGTGACAAGAAGGAGAATAACGTAGTTAAAGAGGCCACCAAGACACGTGTGACCATTTTGAAGGAGTCAGAAGCTTCAGAAGGTCAGATGGGAGAGATTGTGGTTCTCTCTTATTGCTTCCACTTCTTGTTGATGGATTTAACAGAATTTCTGGGGATGTTTAAGGTCTTACAAATACTTTAGTATCCATCCCTTGACTTGTACTTTTCAACAATAATTCCTCCGAGTTGAATTATGGACAGTCACTTGAAACACGGGAAAATATTTATGCTACCATTTAAACATTATTACATTATATTCTTCCGTTTTCTTCTGCTTGTTCTGGAGTCAGGTCGTGGGGGCAGCGGCTTGAGCAGGGAGGCTCAGACCATCTCTTTACCCAGCCATCTCCTCTGGGAGGACTCCAGGGCATTCCCATTCCAGCCGAGAGGCATATGGCGCGTTGCCACTGTCTCAACTATTATTGGCTCCACGCCACACTGCACCAGTTAAGGGCCTGCCCACTGCTGGCACCCACTCAGCCCAGTTTATGGGACCACCTTGTTTGTGGTTCCAAGCAAACTGTACCAAGGTGATAATTTTGATGTAAGCAGACCGCAGCCTTTGACTGACCAGTGGAGCTACGTCACTTGATGACCGGCCCAGCAAAACTGCAAGCTACATCGGTACCTCCATCTCCTCCCTGACCGTGTTCAGTGTGTGTTGTTTTTGTGGAGTGGCTCCAACACAATGACCTGTTATGATGCCTCCCACATTGCTTTGATGATCCTGCCCACTGAGTGGGGAAACAAGTCACAGTGTCAAATCACAGACACCCAAGAAAAACCGATAAGAAGTGAGTGAAGTCGCACTTATCAATGACAAAGCGGCTGTAGACTTCTTTCCAGCATGTGCTGGGTCTTCCATTGAGTCTCTTCCCGGTCGGGCATACCCAAAGCACCTCTAGGGTTGCGTCCTTACCAGATGGTGAACCACCTCAACTAGCTACTCTGGATGTGAAGGAGCACGGTTCTACTCTGAGTCTCTCCTGATAACTGAAATTCTTACCCTATCGCTAAGGGAGAGTCCAGCTACCTGCAGATAAAACTCATTTCGTCCACGTGTGCCCGCAATTTCGTTCTTTCAGTTACTACAGAGAGCTCATGACCATAAATGAAGGTAGGACGCCAGACTGACAGGTAAACTTTGGTATAACTCTGTAGAAAATTGATTTCACATGTTCTTTGTGGCCAAGTATTGACATAACTGTCAATACTTTCAAATAGCAACTAAAGAATAAAACAACTAAGGGGTGAGTACTTTTAAAGGCACTGTATTCATGGAGAAGTAGGTGGGAACAGGGAAACACCCTGCACTTAAACCTATAGACACAGTTCTTTACTGGAACTGGAGAAAGAAGTTGATTTAAAAGAAGATACCTCCACTGCCTGTTTGAGAAGAGTCATCTGAAGCTCCTGCCTTACCACAGGTTTCTGTGAACACATGCAGAGAAACATAAAGATGAAACTTTCTCTTCATGTCTTTTGAAAACTAGCATTCCTTCAAAGAATGCATATCACCTGAAACCATTCCCAACCTGAGGGGTTCATTCCAGGAGGGGTGCCAGACTTTAATGGTGCACAAGTTGTCAAGATGTTTGGCACATGTGCAAAATGGTTATACACACAAATCTGGGCAATAAGTCAGGGTGGAAGTTCCATTGCAAATAGCAGAACTACTTTTCACAATGAAGTGAAGTTTGTGGAAATAAAGAAATAAAATGAGAAAGAACCAACAGACACATTCATTCAAACTAAAGTGATGTGTATTTATTGAAAACACCAGTCCTTAAGGACACCCCTTAACTGCTCTCTGATTGTTGGACTTCCAGGAGATGTGCAATATGCTTCTACAGCACCAGCTGGCTTTAGACTCACAACTGGTTTCACAAGGAGGCCTCTGTCGCCTACATTTCTGAAGAAACAGGAAACATGACCTCTGTCACCTGTCCACAAGCTCTCTGTTGACAGAGCTCCAGGCGTACTGTTGACACATCTGATGACTCGAGATGGCTTTTGATTAAAGTAATGCCCCTCTTCGCAATTTGCTAACTGTTTTTTGGGGGGGCATGTGCATCTTTCTGTGTTATTCCAATAATCAAAAGGTGAATTAAATTAATTGATACCTACCACACTTCTTCAAAACCATGTCTGACCCTTGCTCCTTATTACTTTGATAACACTGAGAATGTCAGCCTGATATAAACAGATACTACCGGTATATACAGTATATCGTCTATATATATATATCTGGTTTACAGACATGTCCTCTTATTGTTTCATCCTTTTCTTTCTTTTGCCACACGTAGAGTTGCCTAACTCACAAATGCAAGTACTTCTCCATTCAGTAATTTATGACAAGTACATTTTCAATACACTTTGTACCAAATACTCCAAAAGGAAGTTTATTACAGTACTTTCTTATTTTGATACCACCCTGATACAGCTTAGCATTTCAGTCTGTGTTTGATCTACATGTTTGTGATAGTAAATGATCAGAAGAGAGAAACGTGCACACAAAGTTCTGTTATGCTATGACTAAATCAGAAGAAAAATTTACGTGAAACACTTCAAAAATACTTGAACTGTATTACCGACTAGTTCAACCATCAATTAACGTGCATGCCCTTACAGGCATATGCAGGGATGCAAGGTTAAGGTGGGAGGATGTTTTTTCTGTTGGTGCAAAAGCAGAAGCACTAAAAAAAACAAGAGTATACCACATACAGGACATTATACACCCATCAACAAAATATAATACAGCAGTCTATAGCAATGGCCCGATTATCCCCGAGCATTATACATTTTGAGCAACATTTTTTTCCATAAATTGTGATTTCAGAATGATGCAAAAATAAATAAATAAATAAATAAAAAATTTGCAGGCTGTTGCTTTTTGTGCTCAACATTAGTTTTGTGGCCACAGGGCAGATGCAACATTTACTGTATCACATTACCAACACAAGCTCCCCACCCACAATGGGGTGTCTGGGACTACTGTGGTTCACTGCTGAATTTTTGAATGGCCAAAACCATGATTGAAATGATTGATTGAGCATTAGTGAATTGAGCATTAGTGAATTGACATCATTATTCTTGCAAACCCCCGCCAACTTGTACATCATAACGTCATCCATTTCCCACATCTGCTGCTAAATTCATAAATCACATGAAAATTACGAGTTTTAACTGAACAATCCATGTAATGTGGGAAAAATCATCTATAGATTTTGTTGAAGATGTGCTATCTTTCTTCTGAGGCAGACTTCATTTAGTCATGAAGTTCCTCAGGCTTCATGCTGTATTAACACCAATGTTGTACTTGTATAAATACTCTATTTATGCTTCCATTAGGTACAATTATTAGACATCATGGGTGATATTTTCATGTTATACTGATGATACTGTGCTATATTTATCTTTAAAGCCTGACTAATCTAGTCAGTTACTTACAGCAGCTTCTCCACCAGGTTGTGGTCTACTTACCAGGCGGGAGTCTCTCAGCAGACATTGAAGACATTTAGTGTACAGACCATTCACAGTGTCCTGAAAATAGAACATGAAGAGACAATGTACTTATCAGATATTTAAACCAAAGGGGTGACCAAACAATGAACAATCTGAACTATTAGGATTTAGTTTTTCATACTATGTGGTGGCGAAGTCCCTTCCTCTCATGTTCCTTGAAAGCTTCACAGAAGCCATGAATGAACTTGTCCAGTTTCTGGACAGGACGGCCCAGGAACTCCATCACATCCTCCAGACTCCTCAGACAGTAAGGAGGAAGTGGGCTGACCTCGGGTGGTCTGGATTCAAACTCCACAGGCCTGGAGATGCAAAGAATACTGTACCGCTGTTCCTGGTCATTGTAGAACGTTTCCTCAAACAAGATGGGGATCACTGATGGAGCTGGGAAGCCTGATCCCAGCAAGAGTTGCCGATCTTGGATTTTAACTTCCTGTAGTACAAAACAGAAGAAAACTCCAATTGCGATGTGCGACAAATGCCTTAGCGACACACAAAAGTACTTTGTTGCTGTTAATATTTCCTTACATCTTTGGAACAATTTGAACAACTGGCTTGAAACAGCCGGTACGTCTCAAGAACAGGAGACAGAATAATCTCATATACATATTAATATACATATAAGTTTACATATTTTAGTGTTAATGTTTGATTTCAGGAACTGGTGGTGAGACCAGCTATGTTGTATGGTCTGGAGACAATGGCATTGATAAAAAGACAGGAGACAGAACTGGAAGTGGCAGAAATGAAGATGCTGAGGTTCTCCTTAGAAGTGACAAGGATGGATAAGATCAGGAATGAGATCATCAGAGGTACAGCACATGTTGAACAACTGGGAGATGGAGATGAGCGCTCTGCCAAGGCAAGTAACCTACAGGAAACAGATCTGTGGATGCAGTTAGAGGACATGGAGGTAGGTGGAGTGAGGACAGAGGATGCAGAGGACAGAGTGAGATGGAGGATGATGACTCTGTGGTGTCCCCCGAAGAGGGAAAAGCCGAAAGATTTTAACAAATAGATTTAACTTTTCTTTTAAGTGCACAAAATCATTTTTTAAAGTACAGTATCTTCATTATGAGCATTTTTTTTATTTAATATCAAACTTGTTAAAAACAAATTTCATAATTTAATCCTGATTTTAATGCAACTTGATCTGCAAAGAAGAACTGGAATGAATAGGGTTAAACTATTATGAATCTTTAGTTTCAAATGCACCACACTAAGAAATGACATTACAAAGTTAAAACACAAACATTTTATTTAGAATACTTCAGGACGCCTTCCATCAACACTAAAATAATTAAGATGAAAAACAAAACTGTCTTTTTGCAGCAGAAATCTGAAATAGTTTTTAGAACTGCATCGGGCTGCTGCTCAGAGGAAACACGAGCTGGCAGAAATAAAAACAGTCTGGAGGTTTGCTTAAAACTAAAATGTTTGTAGAAAACTAAATGAAAAGTATCCAACAGCTCCTTCCATCAATCCTGGAGTTTATTTAGTCTGTTCCTTCTAAGGACAGATTTGTCTTTACTGCACCATCTTGGAAAAGATTTCTCTTTTTATTGCTAACAGTTCCGATCTCTTCACCCAGAAACTTTTCTTGGGATATAAAACGTATTAAATCGGCCTGAACTCCAGCCTGAAGGCTTTCTTTATCAAGCTTCCACGTTAATCCCAACGTCTGGTCCAGACAGCCACGGAGATCTTCCATCAACTTTCTGAAAAGTGTTAATGTTTGATTTTGACCTGACTCTCGGTCTCCAGTGTCTCACTCTGGTTTGACGTCCTCTTCCTCATCATCGGTGCCAAAAGACTCATCCTCGAACAGAGTTCCTGCGAGGTCGTACTCCTGAGCATGGACAGACACCTCGTTTGGCATCAGGTGAGGCGACCCTTCGATAAAATCAGCAAACCTGCAGAACGTGGTGAGTTTCATCAATGGGGAAAAAATAATACAAACAGTTACAAGTGAGAAAACATAACTGGATCTGAAGCGTCTTAAAGGGAACGCCACCTTTTTGGAGACTGGAGCCTGGACACTGCCCTCCAGGGGCTGAACTCTGGACTGGTGCAGTATTTCCTCAGCTCCTCCAGAGCACGGCAAGTTTCCTCCTCCCCCTCCTTCTGATACTCCTCCTCAGTCAGCAGGCGACGTGGTAATGGCTTCCAGTAAACCTGCCGCATCATTTTCCTGCAAAAGCCAAGCGGGTGCATGAATTAGAAACTTGATACGTTCAGTATTTTAAGTGAAATTGCATTTCCTATGAAAATGCATGTTTATTGCAGAAGAACTTGCTGAAACTGGCTGAAATGTAGCCGAAATGGAAAAACAAGCCTAAGTTAGGAGGGGAAAATAGAAAGAACAACTATTTGCTGAATTAAGTTTAAATAAGCAGAAATTAGCACAAGAATTGTGAAATCAGAAAAAAAAAAAAAAAAAAAAACACCCAAAAAAAGCAGAAAAGCAGCTGAAAAGGTAGAAAGAAATTGTAACTACCAGAAGGAAGTGGAAAGAGCTAACTTGTCCAGAAAGAGCTGAATGTTTTGATTCATATGATTTGTCTAAATAGTTTGAAAACTGCGGGACGAGAATCACGCCGACAAACGTACGGAAGAAAAATGGTATATGGACTGTACTTATATAGCGCCTTTCTATCTTATCTGAGATGAGCTACAAAATGTGGAAGTAGATGAAACAGCTAAAATTAGCATAAAACAGCTAAATAGTAGCTGTAATAGCAGAAAAAGTTGAAACTAGTAGCAAAAAGCTGAAAGGAGCATAACAAGTTGAAATTAGCACAAAGATGTTAATAAGGCTGAAAGTAGCAGAAAGTACCACGAAAAACATGAACTTATCTGAAAACATCTGAAATTAAATCAAAATGCTAAAACGGTAGCTGAAAAGGTAGAACGAGCTTAAATTAGCAGAAGAAAGAAGAAATAACATGTTTGCCCAATTAGGCTGAAAGAAGCAGAAATGAGCACAAAAAGTGGAAATTATAAGAAAAAAGCTAAATTAGCAAAAGATAGCTGAAAAAACAGAAGGAGATGGAGAGAGCACATTTTTGCTGAATTGGCCTTAAAAACATTGAAATGAGTGAAAATAATGTGGAATTAGCTGAAAAAGCTAAAATTAGTATAAAACCCCAAACGAACGGAAAAAAAATGGATCACAAGTGAGTGCATGAGACACAGAAACATAGCTGGTTGTAGGTTCTTCTCTTACAGTCCTCTCACACCACCTACTGGTAATATTTCAGTAGCATGTACCTTCACGCTGCCACTGCCAGAGAGACCGGGTACTCCAGGTTTTTGGAGAACAACGCTGCCACAATGACAGCAAAGGCAACTTGCTGAATCTGCATTCCCAAGTAAATGAGGAGGAGTCCAAACAGCTGCAACGTCCATGACAGGATGTTGATGCTTTTCTCATCCACCAGAGGACCATAACGATAACAGACCGCAAAACTGATGAACCCCACCACGGTTACATAACCTGAGGAAAAACAGGGTCTTGATTCATACAGACATAAATACAAACTGCACTTTCTTTATACTGTACTCAGAATGTTATGCAACTTGAAGTCGCACGAAAAAAGTCCACGTTCTATCAGTTTTAGGATTTTATGCATCAGGGCATAATGAAAGGTGGGAAAACTTTAAGTACAGGAATGTTTGACAGATTTTTAGAATTCATCATGGTTTGACTCCTTTTCCTTTGGCAGATTTTATAACGTGTTGAATCAGCTGCAAATAGAAGTAAAAGACTGAATGATCCCATTCAGAAAGACATCTGTGGTATGCAACAGTCTACAGATTCTCAGTCATCTCATGGTCAAACATTAAACTGAAAAGAAAACAAACAGACTTCTTTAGTTGAAGATGCTTCATTTCCCATCTGAAGAGCTTATTCAATTTAAAAATATAAAAACTGGAGTGTACTTTATGTTATCCACTCTTTGTTATGTTGCTTCAGTTCATCATTGTTTCTCTTTTAAGGTCCTACCACAACAATTTAATCAGTGTTGGACTTCGACTGGGTCATTGTGATGCCTTCAAACGTTTATAAGTCATTCTGTTTAAGATTAGCGGCTGCATTTGAGGACATTGCTCCGTCTCATCATAACTCAGTTTGGTCCAAGCATCAGACGCTGGACAGACAGCCTCAAATTTCACCCAAGAATCCTCTGGTCGACAGAGGAGGGACTCGGGTCATTGAGCACCGTGCTTGTGCTGATATGCTGTGTTTGGATTCCTCCAAACATGGAGTTGTATATTATAGGTAATCTGTCTTGATTACATAGAATGGCACTATGTCAGTACAGTACAGTCCAATTACCATTGTTAGAGATCTGGTTCCAAACAAGCCACAACTGTCCAGTCTCTTTCTAACTGAACTGTCACTAGAGTGATGTATGAATGTGTGTAGTAGAGTGCTGTATGAATGCATGTAGTAGAGTGCTGTATGAATGTGTGTATAGTAGAGTGCTGTATGAATGTGTGTATAGTAGAGTGCTGTATGAATGTATGTATAGTAGAGTGCTGTATGACTATGTGTGTGTAGTAGAGTGCTGTATGAATGTGTGTGTAGTAGAGTGCTGTATGAATGTGTGTGTAGTAGAGTGCTG
>JAVCKU010000013.1:1023879-1037099 GCA_032273985.1 Hypsolebias coamazonicus
TTTCTCTGAGCATTGTGGATTTAATTTAAACATGTAGGAACACCACCTGTCAGAACTTCAACAGGACAATATCATCTACTGCTGCCTGCTGAGGACGAGCTGAAGAAGTGGCTGCAGATTACATCTACTTGCATATTTAGCTACTTCACTGACTCGGTTCTTCTGACGATGAAGCGATGAACAAGCTGAAAAGCTCTGAGGTGCATCAGTATCTCCACTTTAATAAGACTGGTGGTGTTTTGTTAAAAGATGTGGGACACAGTTTTATTGACCTTAAATCAGACACAAAGCCAGACAAAGTCTTAAAGTCTCCATCACTGAGTTTGGGTTAATACAAAGAAAATCATAAAACTGAAGATGATCAAATACTATAAAGCTGTGACCTCCATACAACTGAAATCAGACCTGATGTTCTCATCACTGTTTTCAATCCTTCTTAGGATCCAGTGTCTCTTCTCCAGTGGTTTATTGTAGTCCAGACACAAAGTAGGATGCAGGTTTTCCTCCGTCTGCCGTTTGTCCACAAAGTGAACTGACATGCAGAGTTTTGGGTGGTCTCTTCAAGTTCACATTGTTCAGACACGTTCTTCTTAATTCCTCATCTGTAGGAAGAAGATGGAAACTTTACCTCTTTTCACAGGAACTCTTTGTTTTGGATCTGTGTTCAAACTCTGTTGTTGTAGCCACTGATTTGGTTTGGTCTGGTTGTTCTGAAGCCCTGAAAACAACAGGTACCTGAACACAGCACGGCTACTTTAGTAAACTTTATGGTTGTTAAATTAATGTGAACAAAACAAAAACTGAGTTTTATCTGATGAACTGAATGTAAATTACTTTCAAATAAACCACAGTCTGTGCTCTGCTACCATGGTTAACCAATGCTGACTGCTACTTCCTGTCTGACAGGAAGTTGTATCTATCATCATTTATACAGCAGAATAGGAATAAGGTGGATAAACTTGTAAACTAAACAATGTCACAAGTTTTTTTTTTATGTTTTTCACAAATTCCAGTAATGATTCACTTATAAAGCTTTGAATCAGGTATCAAAGCAGCGACGTAGCTTCAGCACGTCCGAAGCTTCGGACGTCGTCGGTCACATGACTTTTGCCAAACAACTTAGTCAAACTTTGACGCAGTACTTGACAGTACTTTTTATTTATTTTAGTTAACACGTGCTGGAGCTTCAGCTTCAAACGGCCTGTCACTCCTGACCTTAACGGACACCAGTGAGGCCTGCTGAGGTTTAGATGTTAGATGTTGTTCGTGGTTCAGTTGGGACCTCCTGGATAAGTTACTAACGTGTCTTTTAGGTTGCCAGCTACTCGGGGGAAGGGTTACTGTTTCATGTGGATTGGCAGCACAATGGCTCAGTGGTTAGCTCTGTTGACTCACAGCAAGAAGGTCCTGGGTTCAATCCCCGGCTGGACCTGGGGTCTTTCTATGTGGAGTTTGCACGTTCTTCTCGTGCTGCGTGGGTTTTCTCCAGTTTCCTCCCACAGACCAAAAACATGCATGTTAGTCTGTCTTCAGGTCCAGACCTCCCTTGCAAAAGAGATCTGTGATCTCACACGGATTTGCCTGGTTAAATAAAGGTTAATAATAATAAAATAAATAAATAATAACTCTATTAAAGCATTTTTTTTCCTCTCTCGCAGTAGTCAGGTCTGGGTGCTGTGAGTAAAACTGAACTCTGCTTTTCAGGAATTACAATCATTTCATGGTTTTCTTAGGGAGTCAGTTACTTTTTCACACGGTTGATTTGCATTGCACTTTCTTAACAAATAAAAACGTGAACATGTTCGAGTGTTGCAGCAGCCGTTCAGCAATGACCATTCCCACCAGTTAATAACCCCACATGTCACAAATTCTGTTGAACCACACTTGGTTCGTTCTATTTTAATATTTTCTATGAATTTCCAGTTATTGTGTGTTCCCTTTTAGGAAAGATGTTTAGCTTTCCTGATTTTCATGACCATTGTTTTCAGACTCTGATCATTTAATTAATCTGATATGAGTTGTGACTGCATAAAGACTCACGTGTTGTGGGTTTGTGCTTTTCAGGTGCAGCGGTCTCAAGATCGAGCTTTTCAGTCCACGGTGACCGTAGCGAAGAAGAAATACAGATCGTCGCTGTGGTTAGTACACACAAGCCTCCAGAGGATTGTTTTCTCCTGGAACCATCACACTGATGTTCATGACTAGATCAGTCCATCCATGCTTCATCTGTTCCCACTTCTTCATTTCCTGGTTGCTGCTGCCAGTGTCCAGCAGTCACTTTGACTAGACTCAATCGATGTTCTAACAAACTGAATCACAGCCAACGTCGAGCATCTTCAAGAATCATCGAGGCTTTTAAATCTGCTCAGGGGACCCATCTTTTGTCCTCGGCATTTGATTCAGAGTTTGAGATCAGAGCTGATGTTTTATGGTGTGTTCCTGTATTTTATTTCAGTTTGTTTCCTTAATTATGCCAGACTTCTTGTCTCCTTGATTTTATTGTTTTATGTTTTCATTTGACCAAGTTGTAAACCACTTTGGTCAACTTCTGTTGTTTATACGTCCTTTATAAATTAACGTGGACATCAAAAACTTTTGGTCGTGCTTTGGCCTGTCATGATAAAAAATTTTGCTGGGCCATTAATTGTCTCAGAAATTGCCATAAATGATAAAATTGTTTGAAATTTGACAATAATTGGTCGTTACTGTCAAATTTAAGAAATGGTTCATTTGTTTTGGGTGTAGTATCTTTTTTTAACCACCGGATGGCAGTATAAGGCTGTTTGAACCGAAGGATGGATAGTGAGGGAGCGAGCAGTGTGTCTCTTGACGAAAAATGGGAGGGAGGCCCCTTGACGTGACATGGGCTGTCTCTCCTTCCTGTTTTTTCAGTTCTCAGAATGGTGGACGCTCGGTGTGGTTTGAGCTCTTCAGCATCTTTCACACAAAGCTTTTAATAAAAATATCAGTAAACAAGTTCTCAGCTTCTTTTTGCAGAGAAAAACAACTTTTTTAGATGAAGGCATGGGTTTCAACCATGAATTTTGGAGCTTTGACAAGACGGAGGTTTTTTTCCCCGAGATCAACCTGTTAGCTAGCTCATAGCTTAGCTTGTAGCTTAGCTGCTTTTAATGATCCAAAAACACGATTTTAGACAGTCAAAGCAGATTTGAAAGAGAAAGGGAGGGGTCAGTGAAAAGCACAGGAGTTTAACCTTTTATCATCCAGTGTCTTCAGTAGAGAGACACAAAGAAACGATAAAGCTGATAAATGAAAATGAGGTTGATAATTTTCATTTATCAAGTGATTAATTGATTTATTGTTTATCGCGACAGGCCTAGTCATACTTCTAGTCATGCTTTGACAGTCTTTGACTTGACAATTACTTAATTTGTTCTTTTGTCTCGTTTCTAACAGGGAGAAGTCCAAAAAGTTTGCAGAGCAAGCGTCTGCCATTGTCTGCCTGCGAGTTTTAGGAATCCCAGAGGGTCGCATCGGTGAGGCAGACTCTGGTCTGGTGTGCAAGAGGAAGAGGGAGGGAACCCCTGCAGGGAGCAGCAAGAAGCTGCACGTCGCCGACGTCCAGCAGGAAGTAGTGGGAAGCTCAGAACCGGCTGTAGGGACAAACGGTGAAAATCAAAACTACACGAAGTCGCTCTGATTAGTTTGGGACAGAACTTTCACTGGGAACGATACTGGTCATAGTGGAAACTGTGTTTTGGACCTGTGTCGTTTCCTGCTTGTGCATCTTCCAAACAGCATCTGCTGAACTCTGGAGCTGGTGCGTCTTTTTCTTTCAGCTCAGCCAGACAGCAAGAAGATCGGTTCTTCCAACGTTGCTTCTGTTTTTGTTGGAAGCAGTTTCAGGTTCTGACGCGTCCGTCATTTCAGTTGTTTCGCCAAACCATAAACACGTCGATCCAACGAACATTATTTTTGATCAGTTTGTTTTGATCTCTGTGCAAAAGTTCTGGTCCAGTCCTCTTCATGTTTTTCTTCCAAGTGGCCAGACTTTCTGTAATCTCTTAACATGGTCCTGGTCAACACTTCTCACTTTCTGATTTTTATTTATTTTATTTTTTGGCTTATTCAGCAGCTTATATGGTTTCTGCAGGGTTTTAAGAATTCATAAGTCTTAAACGTAATCCTTACAAACCCAAATAAGTCCAGATTTGTTTCATTTTAGATCTCAAATTACTGTAGTTTTATCTTAAAATTGTTTGTTCATTGCTTTTCTTCAAAAACACATTTTTGTTGTCCTGTCAGTGATCATTCCCTCTGTGGTTCTGTCTGAGGATGCTGAAATAACTTTCAGACACACGATAGTCGGCTCCTGAAACTGATGTGTTGGAGTTTTGTTTAATAATTTGTATTGAATCTGAATGAAAGATCAAATCTACAACTTATTATTATTATTATTATTATTATTATTATTATTTTGGTTATTATTTTTGCAATTACCATATTTTTATGTTTAGGTCTTTTAATTTGAATCCTCATCTTTAAAAATTCTTAAATTTACATAACACAGAAACACTGCACTTATCTCTAATTAATAATTAAAGCATGAAGCTTAAAAGTATGTTTTTGTTAACTCTGGCGTGTTGGCGCTAAAATCCTATGTCATGACAATATTTTGTTATTTTTTGTGTTTTTCATGGATTAACAAAATAAATGGAAACAGATTGTCACAGGCTGATGAGGACTAAAGATTAAAATTTAATTTTAAACTGATCTGTGTCGACACAACTTTACCCCCTGAGTGCAGAAGCCACTTTCTGTGTAAATATGGTTGCAGGTGAAAACATTGCTCTGAAAACGTTCAGTCCAAGCCTGGAGAACTGTTGGTCTGGCTCCTTCAAAAGATGACTTCATGTATGTGCTGGAAGAAAGAGATGAAAGATGAAAGGAATGAATCAAGGCTGTTGCACAGTTGTGTAAATCAAAGTTCACTGAAGATATCTGCTCTGGTTCTGCTAATGGCCGACGTGAGCTGATAAATGTTTTGAAATTAAACCGTTAAAGCCTTCTGATGATCTTGAGGACTTTTATTTCTGTTAAAAATGAGTTTGTTTGGAATTAAGTCAGAGTAGATCCTGGGTTATCGTGGGGGTTACGTTCCAGACACCACCACTTTAGATGAAAAAGACGCGAAGTAGAATCGCTATATTTATTTTAAGGTTTTATAAACCCTTCCCACACTCTTACAATGTTCTAAACTTTTAGACCTTCATCATTTTAACAAAAAATGTTTATGTACAGTACAGTACTGCAACATTTTACTCACCAGCTCTGCTGACCTTCCCTTCAGCGATGAAGTCCACCGCCCCGTCCAGGTTGATGTGCACGTGGAGCTTCAGGAAGCTGCAGGGTTCTTTGTGACTTTTATATTTGCGTTGCAAAACTTTCCCTCCATTTCATCAGAAAGCAGCGGCTGGGAGCACTGTTGGCTTCTGGGTAGTGTAGTTCTTTTGACTGGCCTTAGGCTCATTGAAAGAAAACTACAAAATGGCAGTACCGGTCCGAAGTATTTATTTTCATTAACTTCTTATCTCATACAGTCTCAATCACTTGAGTAATATTAAAGTTGACAATCTTTGAAAAACGGCGAAAAAGTGAGTCCACGAAAATTGAATCACGACGTAGCGAGGGGCCGCGGTATTGTATTTAGCTGTTTTTTTAAATAGTATTTTAATGCACAGAAACCATTAAAAATATAGACATCCAGAGGAGGCAATAGGATCCTGATTTTAAATTTTGTCCATTTATGAAGAAATGAACTCCACCTCAGCCCCTGATGGTTTGCAGAATCTTCTTGGATCCAGTTCCTCAACAGTTTTCTGGACTGCAGCCCACTTCAGCTGCTGATACAACCTGCAGGCACAGCTTAAAGCCGCCGCCATGACACCGGAGGCATAGAACATGGCCCGTTTTGACTCTGTCCCGCCTTCAATGGGATGCAGTTGAAGTTCTTTTGGAGGCGGGAGTTGAAGATCCTTCAAACAGGTTCTTCTGCCAGGCATTCCCATCACCTTGGGTCTATCGGGTCTGTCCGGCATCTGGCCCCCAACACCCAACTCACCACCATCAGGTGACTTCTCAAAATTATTTTTCGAAACATGCGGTCATGGATCAGGACTACAAAGTCCGTCATCAGTCTATGTGGTGCTGGTTCTACGTGCACTTAGGGACACACTTGATCAATCGTGTCTGCAATGAACAAACCACGACTACAGATGTCCAACAACAGAACACCGGTCAGGTTCAGTTAGAGGCTGTTCCTTCTGATTATGTCCTTCTAGGTTACACAGTTGCGACCCAGGTGGACATTGAAGACCCTCAGAAGAATACAGGAGTCTCCAGCTGGAGCACCTTCTAGCAACTCCAAACTTTTTCGAACCCATCTCCCCCATGGGAGGGAAGATACTTCTCATTTACCAGGAACAACTCCAACACTCTGGTACCAAGCTGGAGCTGTAGGTAGGCTCATCCTAGTCCACTGCCTCTCGCCACGGGTAAAGCCGGAGTGGAAGAGGAGTCAGCACCTCTAAAGAAGATTGTCTCCAGTGTCTGCTCTGTGCACTGAGGTGAGCCCAACTATATCGAGTGGTACCTCTCAACCTCAGGCACCCGAAACAGAGCGGTGACGATCCATGTCCCAATAGTCAGCTTCGATAAGCAACGGTCAGAGTACCAAGGCCCTGCTGCCCATGGCTCCGTGCACCAGACTCCAATGGTCCTGCTAGACGTGGGTAACCCCCTCAAGCTAAGCTCAGCTCAACTTTTTAAATTTATTGTATTATTATAATTTTTTACATGCATGTAGATGTTTACCAACCTATTAAAATACACCAAAATGCAGGAATTCACATCTCAAAAGTTTCTGGAAAAGGACCACCCCCAGACCTCAGGCCCCATCCATCTATACACACACACACACACACACACATTTACTTTCCAGCATCGATCAGTTCACAAATGAAGCCCTGGTACTTGGTATGGCTGCTGCTGTTGTGATTCTCTTCAGTTTTTTTGTAAAAAGTTTTCTGTAATAATTTGAAGAAGTGGCAATAAATTTATGTTCATTACGTGAAGTTTCAAACTGGTTTTTGATGCTGTTAATTTTCCAAAATTGTAATTTTTGGAAGTTGAAATTAAAAATTTTGTTAATTGTGTCTTGAATGAAAAATACCCCATGTTTAAAAGTACAATACTGTAATTGTATTAACGCCTAAAGAAGAGGTATTAATTTTTTTACACAAATATTTCCATTGCATTAAAGAGACAAATTGAAGATGATTATTGTATACACATGAGAGATATGAGGGGGTCCCTGAATCCAAAAAAATTTAAGAACCTCAGTCCTCATCCATCCATATACACACCCACACACACACACACACACCCACCCCTTGGTATTTACATTACCAGTAAAAAAAAAGAAGGGGGTGGCTTATATTTTAAATAAAGGGAATCTATACACACTATTTAAAAATAGTAATGTAATGCTAATGTTCTGCTAATATTTGTTGAATTTGACCTAATAAACAGTTTAACACGAATTGTAGTTTCACTTTAATCCAAGCTTTGAATTGGGTGATGTAGTTTCCGAGTTTCCCTGAACGCAGCAGCAGGATGAAAGCAGCGGAGTTGAAGAAGTCACTTCACGGACACGGTGGAGAAGTTTTCTGAACAGTGGACTTCATTTTGAATTTCCGCGGACACAAAAGTATTTATCTGCCGCTGAGTTGTTGAGAAGCAACTCTTTGTTGTTAATTTCTGTCGCTGAGTTGCTGCTGACGCCTCGGTTAGACGGAGTTCTGCTTTCAGTCTGATGGAAGTGAGTGAGACAGGTTAGTTCGGTTCCCTTTCAACACTTTTATTTATTCTTTTATTTATTATTATTTTTAAAGGTTTTTATGTACAAAAGCTGCGCTGAGGGGCTGAGTTTTACATTCAGATGAGAGGAGGACGGTAAAAAAAAAAAAACAGCAGTACGTGTCATTTCAACGAGTTAGCGACCGCCGAATCAAGCTAGGAGACGAAGTTACACCGGAAGTTACACCGGAAGTTGGGCTGTTTGAGTTTCAGAATTAAGACTTAAAAACGTGTTGACTTTCTGGATTATTATTGATTATTTTCCACGTTGTGAGCTTTAAATAAAAAACAAAAAATTTTCTCAGTTTTAGAAAATATTACTTACTCAGCACCTTGGTTGGCCTTGTTGCTGTTTTAAGTGCTTTATAAATAAAATGGTATGGTATTACTTAAACGTTTTTAACAATTATTAACAATTATGGTTTTGTGTCGTCATTGCTTAACATTTACTCTTAGAGCAGTTTTTATAAGATACGCTGAGTTTTATTTTATTTTATTTACAAGTGATGGTATTAAATCAGTGTAAAATGAGAGGTGAAATAATCTCTGCACCTGTAAATTAGCAGTTTGAGCTTTTATTTTGGCAGGTTTTACTCATCTGTGTATTTGCCATGAGTTATTTACCAAGAATGCACTTAAAAGTTGGCTGTTGGATAATTTACTAATAATATATGTTATCTGTGATAGGTTCTAAATGTTTCCAACAATATTTATTCAACAAAACCTGAAAATAATAAAATAACAAGCACCACAACATTGTGTGAAATCATCCTCAATCCTCATGGCTTCCCCAAGAATTCAGAGGTTCGATACCAGCCAGGACATGCTAATCAATTATAATGATTAACTGATCAACATCTATGGGACCACCTGTGTTTGTGCACAACGTCAAGGTGGAGAGACCTCAGCAATGACCTTAGAAAAGCAACTGTTGCTGCCCATCAGTCTTCAAATGGTCAAAGATATGTAGAAAAATATTCAGTAGTGAAAAACATTTAATACGATATCTGCAAATCTTCCCAGGACTCAGGAGTAACTTTACCCTGAAGGTCAGACCGTGCAATACTCAGGAATGAGCTCCATCTTAAGGCTTCGTGATACTTCAGATGTTCAGATGTCAGATCTTGCTGACATTATTGTAGACTGTTGTTTTCTTGCAAACTCTTGCGAGAGAGAGAGAGAGACAGAGAGCGAGAGAGAATGGTTGTTTTCTGTGTGTCCGTCCCTGTGATGGACTGGAGACCAGTCCAGGGTGTTCCTGTGATGGACTGGAGACATGTTCAAGGTGTCCACCACCTCTCACACAGTGACTGCTGCAGTGTATCCCCTAGTTTACTTCTCTTGGCAGGGCGCTCATATCTTTTGTGATTTTTGTAGACGGGGGAGGGGGACAGAGACACGTCTTCTGTGTTGTGCGCTGTTTGTTTGTACAGACAGTTTTTTGAGCAGGGGGGGCGTGGAAACGGTTCAGCATGTGGGAAAAGCTAGCTTAGCGCTACATCAGTGCTGGCAGTTGCTGGTGGGGTCGGGGGGGGGAGTTTGGTTTGGTAGGCAGGGCGGTGTGCCCTGCTTGTATAATGGTAGAGAAACACTGCTTATAGGTTTGTAAACTGATGACCCGGATGGATGCATCAATGGATAGATGGATGGATGCATCAATGGATAGATGGATGGATGAATGGATTTTTGCAGAAAGCTGCTGAAGAAGCTGAAACCAGCTGAAAGTTTTCACGCTGAACTGTTAATGTGAGTTGAGCTGAACAGCTGACATTTGCTGAAAGCTGGAAAATAAAAGAGGAAAGCAGCAACTTAAACGTCAGAAATGTTTAGAACAAGCTGAATAGAGCAGAAATGAGAAGAACATGCTGAAATAGGCAGAGTCTGAATAAATTAAAAAAAAAAAAAAAAATTTGAAATGAGCAAAAAAAAAAAATAAGACACTGAAATGAGCAGAAAATTTCTGAAATTAGCAACAAAAGTAGCTAAAAAAGTTGAAATTATCAGAAAGGGGTTGAAAGGAGCCTAACATTATTAGAAAGGAGCACAAAAATCAGAATTTAGCATATTAATAACAAAGAAAAAAGACTAATATTTGCAGAAAAATATCTAGCTGAAAAGGCTGACTTATCAGAAAGAAGCTGAAGGGAGCATAAAAAGTTTAAATCAGCTGAATGGAGCCGAACCAGTACCAAAGCTGAACTGACCAGTTAAAGGTTGTAAACGGCAAAAAGAGTTTAAAGAATGTGGAGAGCTCCATTCATTTTCAATGTGAACAACATGGCCGACAAAGCTAAATACTTCAAAAAGTGAAAATTGCACAAATACCAAAAATTCACAGCAGGAATGTCCAGAATGAGCTGAACGTTTTGAGACCGCAGAAAAGTTGCGGAACAAGTTGGGTATCTAAAAACGTACGAACAAAGAAGTGGATCTCAGAACAATTTCTAAACATTCACACAGACGGTGCAAAGACGACCTCTCCTGGGAACTGATGACGCCCCATGTCTCCACAGGCAGCTGTAATATTTCTTGTTTTTTTCCTGACCTCCTGTAGTTTGGATTAAATTTTGGGTATTTAGTTTCACATATAGTCATGTAGCCAGTGCACATGGTTGTTGACTGCTTGTTTTTCAAACTCTGCATGTCTGTTGTCTGGCTTCCTAATTTGTTACCTGCTCTGTGACACCCATATGGTGGAGGGTCTCACCTCCTCCCTCCTTTTCCTCCCTTCTGACCTGAAGGGCAGAGACCTGCTGCCAGAGCCGGTTCTAGCCGTTTTGGTGCCCTAGGCTAGGTGAAGATCTCCCCCCCCTCCCTGGACCTGTGCCCCACCCACCCCAGTTGGAACCCCTAAGAACAAATGACGTGTTTGACAGTGTAAGATATGGCCACAGATTTATTTACTTTACACATAAACACAAGTCACACAATTGGTTCCAATGAGAAGAGAATGAGAGTCCAACATGTCGGACTTCCATAGACTCCATGTGACAAATAAAACCTTCCAGCTGAACCGACCACGATGAGCACGTGTACGTACCTGAAGTAAGAAAGTATTTGTAAATATCTGACAGAATTATAACCAAGCTGTGTCAGGATGTGTCCATATTGACATGAAAACATGACTGATGCTACGTACACCTGCAGAACTCACCTGCTTCAAGCTGTGTCTCTGCTGCCGCCTTGAAGCTTGTTGCCTGACTTGTTGCTGTGTTGAAGCTTGTTGCCTGACTTGTTGCTGTGCTGATGCTTGTTGCCTGACTTGTTACCTGACTTGTTGTGTTGCTTGTTGCCTGACTTGTTGCTGTATTGATGCTTGTTGCCTGACTTGTTGCCTGACTTGTTGCCTGACTTGTTGCCTGACTTGTTGCCTGACTCGTTGCCATCTTCAGACACACAGTGCATGCTCACTGTTGAACCTCTGCATTAAGTCTGTTGTCATTCTTCTTCAGATAAAGCAGGAAAGAAGAATTCATTTTGTTTGTCCATGACTTGCATTTATCTCTTGATTACTGTGGGGGTTTCATTCCAAACACCCTGTGATGTGAAAAACCATGAAGTAGTAACACTATATTTATTTTATTATTGTTTATTAACCTTTATTTAACCAGGCAGTCCCAGTGAGGTCACAGATCTTTTAAAGGGAGAAGACAGACCAACATGTATGTTTTTGGTCTGTGGGAGTAAACCGGAGTACCTGGAGAAAACCCACACAAGCACGAGAAGAACACGCAAACTCCACACTGAAAGACCCAGGTCCAACTGGGGATTGAACCCAGGACCTTTTTGCTGTGAGGCAACAGTGCTAACCATTGAGCCATTGTGCTGCCATTTTAGTATTTATATATATTTTAAGGCTTTATAAACCCTCCCCACGCTCTAACAATGTTCTGAACTCTTAAACCTACGTCATTTTAACAACATGTATGTTTATTGTATGGTAGCCACTGCTACATTTTAAATGGGTGCACTGCTCACCAGCTCTGCAGAAGCTCAGTTCTGGTCGCATGACAAGCCCACCACCCGGTCCAGGTTGATGTGCACGTGCTGCCACTTCAAGAGGGACACACCGCGCACAAGGCTGCCCAGGATTAGTCCACCACCTCTGCGGACCAGCACCGTGCCGCGGTCTGTTCCCTGCAGCCCCCAGGATCTGGATCAACCCAGGTCACCAGTGAAGATACAACTTGAAGGATGAGCTCAGCTTCAGGGTTGAGACTTTCCTGACAGGTCTCCAGTCCATCACAGGGACACCAAGAGACAAACGAGACAACAACCCTTCTCTCTGTCTCACATAGGGACAGTTTAGAGTTACCAGTCAGTCTAACGTGCATGTTGGTCTGCGGGAGGAAACTCCACCACAAAGTCCCCCGGCTGAGATTTGATCTGGCAACCTTGAGAGGCAGCAGCTTCACCAACTGCACCACCATAACACATTTTTATCATTCATTCATTTAATTATTGGTTTGTTAGTTAGTTAATTAATTAATTATCTGCAGCAGAGGTGCCCCTCTCTGGCAGATGGCGTCCGAGGCGAAGGCCTGTGTTGCCTGTCCCCAGAGCCGACTGCGTCACGACTAACTCGTTCCTGTGCTGCACGTTCAGGGTAGCTTGTGAAGAAGGAGTGGAGTTACTGAAGCAGGTCACAATGGCTGCTTTCACACCTGTTTTGCATGCACCGTTTGGGCGTGTGAGTCTGACCGAGTTGTATTTATAGTCACAGCTAGACGTGTGTGCAGCTGTGTGAATGAACTGAGTGAACTGTTGGAGACAGCCGTTCACCAAGATTCAGACTGTGTAGCAAAGTGTATTAAATACTACTACAGTACTACAAGCTCAGCCCTCCTCCTCCTCCTCCTCCTCCTCCTCCACTGCAGGTTGGTCCAACTCCAAATGCACAAATAGTAAACAGTCAAAGTTCTCTGTTAGGGAAGGAGGAAATGACGAGTAGAGAAGGGTAAACGTGACAAGTACAGGTACAGTAAAAAATATTAAAGTGTTTGTTATTCAGTTGTAGGACGACAGCACAGTTTGCTGAATATTAAACAGTTTGTTTGTAGATTTGTTCCGTTTATAAAATGTAAATGTTATTCCTCTTCCACCTCTTTATATATTATATTATATTATATGTATACTTGTTTGTTGTGTTTAGTTCCTTTACCAATGTCAACGTCACGGCCTGCAGGCCAAATCTGGTCCTTCTTAACATTTTATTTGGCCACCAACAGAATATTTTGATAAAATTTGAATGATAATGAGAAAAAAATTAAAGTCTCTAAATGTAGCTCTTAACCTTTTTTTTTTTTTTTTTTTTTTTTTTTTTTTTTTTTTTTTTATTTAGG
>JAVCKU010000013.1:1094022-1104439 GCA_032273985.1 Hypsolebias coamazonicus
TAATCCCAAATTACTATTGAGGGTTTTTATGGGGAACTTGAAAAAGATTTGATTAAAGATCTAAAGTAAATAACGTAAATGTAGTTCAAGTTCAAGTCCATTTTATTGTCATTTCCATGAGGCGGAACAAAATTAGACTCGGGGTCCCAGTTACACACAAAAATAGCAAAAATATAAAGTATAAAGTATAAAAAGAAAGAAACAGTATATAAGGATTTAAGATATACGCTAAACACTAATAACGTAAAACAATATGACTTAATGACAGCAGCCCGAACATGAGTTGATATACATTATTACATAATTATTACATTTCATACATTACATTACATACATTATTATATTATTATACAATATGTACATTATTATACAAACATTATTATACATTTTATATTCTACATTAATGTGGTTTTGCCTTCCAAAGCACATTACATTGTTTTATGAGGATTTTTCAGCCCTGGCTGAAGAGTGTGAATTCCTAATTTAGCAAAAGCTGAACTTGGACATCAAGCAAATTCACTAATAAATAAATAAATTAATTAAATAAAAACAAAATAAAAGTATTTTATGGATCTGCTTAAACTTAGTGTTTATTGCCCACCCAGCCAGCATTGTTTCCTAAATTATCCCATACTCCATCCATCCATTTTCTTCCGCTTATCCGGGGTCGGGTCGTGGGTGTAGCAGCTTAAGTAGGGAGGCCCAGACTTCTCTCTCCCCAGCCACTTTGGCCAGCTCCTCTGGAAGAATCTCAAGGCGTTCCCAGGCCAGCCAAGAAACATAGTCCCTCCAGCATGTCCTGGGTCTTCCTCTGGGTCTCATCCTCATGGGAAAAAAATGTAAATGTGCTAAATACTGTCATAAATGCATTGAAAAAATTGTGCTCTGCACCCATCACACATGAGTGACTCCCAAGTAGAGCAGCAGACAGTTATTTAAGTGCCCGGGGAGCAGTTGGGGATTAGGTGTCTTGCTCAAGGGCACCACAACATGTGGGCATTGTTGGTAGGTAATCAAATTTGTGATTTTCTGTTTTCGTCGGCTACCTTTCCACAGCTGCCGCAGTACTCATTCTTGGTCAAGAGCCAGTTCAACTGTTAGCACTCGGGGCAAACTTAGGCTGAGAATTTACATGGTGATCTGGCATTTTTACAAACAGTAATGATTTCAGTATGATTAACCTCATTAAAAACTATACAGCTGGACCTGTTGATTTTATAGCTTAATAAAATGGCTTATAAATATCTCCATCCATCCATCCAGCCATCACTGTGTGAGAGGTGGGGGACACCCTGGACAGGTTAGAAGTCCATCACAGAGCCACATAGAGACAAACGAGACAAACAACCATTCACTCTCTCACTCACACCTAGGGACAATTCAGAGTTACCAATCAGCCTAACATGCATGCTTCTGGTCTGTGGGAGGAAACTGGAGGACCTGGAGAAAACCCACACATGTACAGAGAGAACATGCAAACTTCACCCAGATGGGCCCCCAGCCAGGATTTGATCCGGCGACCTTCTCGCTGATGCAACAGCTCTGAGCTACCGTCCCGCCCCCTTTTAAAATCACTTTAGTCAAAAATAAGTCAGAACAAGAACAATGTCACTTTGCATTTTAACAACCTTTCAAAATGGTATAGGAGCCATCAGATCTGAAGCTTATGATTATCCCACCAATCAGCATGGAAGAGGAGACGTATATCTTGGACACGCTGACAAAGAATTCAGGGTCAGCACAAAAACATGAGGTAGACAACCATGCACACACACACACTCATGCCCAAGGTCAACTTAGACTCTCTCTTTAACCTAAACATACATGTTTTGAACTGTCAGAAGAAATTATAGCACCTGGAGAAAACTCACATGAGAACATGTGAACTAGAATTTAAAAGTCCCATTCAAACATATTTTGCTCTGAAATTAGTTTTAACAGCTAAACCAAATATAACATTATTTAACATGATCTAAAATAACAAAGCATGAAAAATTCTAGTACCATACATTGCTGAGTATTGAAAGTAAAGTTTGAAGATATAAAATGTATTACCAACCCACTCTATCACAACAAAATTGTGTAGCAATCAAGTGATTTCCTACATTATCGCCGCAGAAACACCAGCAACAATTGACGAAAATGTTTTCGGAACAAATCATGTTTTTCGAATCATAAACAAGTGCTTGTCATGTCTCATGACGTTTTACTGACGCAGTTGACTGTGAAAAAGTAACCACAAGTGAAAAAAAATCTCAAAAGGAAGAAATGGAAAAATTGTAGTCCCATGAACAGTGTCAAAATTAAGTTTTTTTTCTTATAATCTAACAGTTAATCTCTTAACCAAGATTTGGTATGGGCAAGGTGTAGTTAAAATGATTTGGTTGACACATCAAAGCTAATTTGAGACCCTTTTTACACTACTTCAGATATTTTTTTCATTTTACTAAATAAAATCAAAACAGATTATTCTAACAAAATAAATGATAAAATACCCATTTGACACCTGCAAGAAAGTCCACATTAACAAAGTAAAATAAAAGAAAGGATTAGCATTCCTAGCATCACTGGTGGACAATTATTCACATTCTGACTCACACTTAGCTTTGTCAGTTACCACAATAAACTACCATTATTGCTATTTTAATACCCAGAGTAGTACAATTCAAAGTGAGAGAGTCACACACACAGTTAAGTAAAAGGTAAGTGCTTTTATTTACAGGTGATGGAATGGTAGGGAGCACAGGAGGATCTGTAGACAATATATATTGGTGAGTATAATCCTTATTTGATCTTGAGAAGTCAGAAGTGAATGAATAGTTTAGCTTAGAGTTCTCTTGTTGTCTTGCAGATCCAGAGTGAAGGATGAAAGAATCCAGGATCTGACAAGGCAGAGGTGTAGGTGAGTAGCAGGTTTGATGGAGAATGGCAGGACGGACTCAAGGCCGACAGGAGTTATGGCACAGATATTTCACTAGGAGATCCAAGGAGGATTTAAACACTAGGGGGCAAGGATGAAAGGCAATGAAAATTCAAGTTAAGTTATTTCTCACAGAGAGAATTTTTGCTCAAGCTGTAAAATTGTTATGAATCATATCAAATGTTCCAATGGTGAGAAGATCATTTGACCAGCCTTATATACCCTGGAGATCATAAGCAGGATGGAGAAAACCTGCTGCTTGTTTATCACCGCCCTGCCACTGAGGAACCTGGAAAAACTGGTGGTTTGTGGAAAATTCCAGAAACCCCACAGTAGCTCCCACTTCGGCATATCCTCTTGGCGATGACAGGTGCTTTTTTGGATGGACTCTATTAGATAAGATAAGATAAGATACGACAGAGCTTTCTTGATCCCGCAGGAAATTGTTGATAAAAGTCTGTAATGAGACTGGCACCAAGGATGAATGACCTAGGGATCCAAGATCGTTTGTCTGGAACATATACTTCCAAGTCTGTCCAGTCTATAAGGTATTGGAGGCTGTAACCCCTGAAGCATACATCTAGATAGCAGCATACAGTGAAGGCCAGAGGGTGATTGTCGAGTCGGGGAGGTGGAGGGAAGTTGGCAGGAGGGCACAAGACTAGTTTAACTTGAGAGACATGAAATTTTGGATGGATTCTCATAGATGATGGTAACTGGAGTCTGAATGTAGGGTGATTAATGATTTTAGCACTGGGTAATGGACACTAAAGAACCTAGGGGCCAAGTTTCTGAGAGTGTCTTAAATCTGGATGTCATATATGGAGAGTCATACCTTCAGGCCATCCTAACCGTTGGGAGCTGGGGAGCCTTGTCTGTTGGCAAACATTTATATTGCTTCACAGTGCACATAAAGGCTTCCTTTGCTTGATGCCAGATTTTTGGTCATCAACAGAAATGATGCTGTACAGAGGGAATTGAGATGACAGACTCCTGGCTAGGCAATAACCATGGTGAGTATCCCAGGGAGGCCTCAAAAGGGGAAAGCCCCGTTGCAGATTAAATAAGTGTGTTATGAGCATATTCGGTCCAAGCAAGATGTGTACTCCATGTGGATGAGTTATTGTCAATCATGCACCTTAAAGCTGCCTGCAGCTCCTGGTTACAACATTCAGTCTGACCGTTGGACTGAGGGTTGTAGCCAGATGTTAGAATGGAGGAGGCCCCTGAGACACTACAAAAAGCATTCCAAAACTGGAAGAAAAAAAAAACTGGGGACGACTATCTGAGACAATGTCAATAGGGTTGCCATGGACGCAAAAAAATATGATTAACCAGGAGTTGGTCTGTCTCGAAATCAGTAGGGAGCTTAAAGAGAGGGACAAAATGGACAGCTTTAGAGAATCTTATCAATGATAGTGAGGATGACTGTGTTACCTTCCAAGGGAGGCAAAGTGGAAATGAAGTCCAACACAATGAGGGACGAAGGGCATCCAGGGGTAGGTAAAGGGAAGGAGAAGGGAAGTCTGAGATTGTCATCATTGTATGTTCCCATACAATGATGAAATTAGTTATCTGCATTTAACCCATCAGTTGTGAGATACACCCAGATGAAGTAGTGGGCTGCTACAGTACGTAAGCACCCGGGGAGCAGTTAGGGATTAGGTGTCTTACTCAGAGACACCACGACATGTGGGAATGGCTGGGAGTCAAACCACAACTGTCTGGTCCCAAGTCGGCTGCCCTACCTCTACCCCATCTCGGCCCCAACCAATGAAGGCTGAAGGAGTCTTACCGGAGGTTGATTACTACTCATGCTTCGTGTTCAGGTAGGGCAGTTGGAAAGACCACAAAAAGTGTCTTCTATTGAAGGATAACATGTGTCTGGAACCAGGATGACAAGAGGTATTGGTCCATTCTAGGAACTTTCCTTGACAGGCTCAGGGACAAAGAGTTTACCAGGAGGACTAGTACTAGAGTCAGGTTCATCGTTTTGATCCTCCTTGATCAGCCGCTCAATGTCCCATGTCATAACTTCAACCATGAAGGAAATGAGAATGTTTCCTCTAGCAAGATGATCAGTGGACGAGGATTGTCAGGTGAGAGAACCAGGTTTAATATTCTTAGACTCTGGCCTATGTGAAAGTAAAGTTAAACCTAGTGAAGAATAGTGACCATCAGGCCTGTCATGAGTTCATCCTTTTAGAATTTTGGATTTAGGTTAAATTCTTGTGCCCAGTCCAGATGAAAAATGAACTTTCTGAACCCTCATACCAATGTCTCCACTCTTCCAAGGCTAGTTTAGTGGTTGATAGTTCACAATTTCCCACATCATAATTCTCTCTTTGACCTCTGAGAAATTACTGCTCCGACTCCAGAGTTTGATGTGTCAACCTCCACAACGTACTGGCATTTCATGTCAGGATGAGTCAAAATAGATTCAGATGTAAATAGCCTCTTTCACTCACAAAACGCAGAGTCAGCCTCAGGAGTCCAGGAGAAAGAGCATAGTGTAGATGTTAGTTGTGTGAGAGGGGTTGCCGTGTGACTGCAGTCCTTGATAAAATGCCTGTAGAAGTTAGCAACTCCCAAAAAACACTGGAGTTGTTTACTGTTCTCTGGAACAGACCACCCGGCCACAGTCTTGATCTCTTCCAGATCCATCCAAACCTGCCCACTCGAAAATTAAACCCAAAAGTGACAGGGAGGAAATGTGGAACTCATATTTCCCAACCTTAATCAATAACTGTTTCTCCAGTAGGCATTGTAACACTTCTCAGACATGATCAGTATATTGCTCAGGATCCTTGGAGTTGATGAGAATGTCATCTAATCAAACAAACACAAAAATATTTAGAAAGACCCAGAGTGCATTGTTAACAAGAGCTTGGAAACTGCTGGGGGCACTGATTAAACCAAAATGCATCACAATGTATTTAAATGGCCCAGGGGGGTCCTGTAGGCTGTTTTCCACTCATTTCCATCTTTGATTCTCACCAGATGGTAGGCATATCTTAAGTCCAGCTTAGAAAAAATGGTGGCTGGATGTAATTGTTCATGAACTGAATCAATAAGAGACAAAGGATGCTTATTTTTAACAAGGTCCTGGTAGTCTGTACAGAATCTTAATGGCTTGTCCTTCTTAACAACAAAGAAAATACCAGGTCCCATAGGTGAGGTTGGAGGGTCACATTATACCAGAAGCCAGGGACACATTGATGTAATTAATTGCACATGGTCTCCTTCTCAGAGATATTGTACTGTACAATCTGCTGGTAGGCAGAGGGGCATCCAGAAAGAGATTGATGGCACAGCCATATGGTCTATGGAGTGGCAAGGATAAGGTATTTGCTGAACACAGAAGCAAGATTATGGTAAATAGATAGGATTTTAGACAAGTAAACTATCTCTGGGATCTCCGGATCTTAACCAGAAGTGGTAATGGCTGAGCATAAACAAGTATCTAAACAGAACTCCATCCCTCTATCATTTTCTTAACTCAACTGATTATATATCAGATTATTGAGCATGCATCAGGATATCAACTGATTATAGGTTATGTTTAAGAAGTCACAGGTAGCCTAAAATAAATTGGGAAGTAGGAGAATCAAAAACAAATAACTTATCCTCCTCATGGACGGTAATCAGAGATGACTCGATTTGGTTAGTAATCTTGGTTAGAGTCTGACCTTTCAGGGCAGCAACATTGAAAGTTCTAAAAACTGTGTTAAATCTGATGTGTGCTGCAACAGGAGGACCTAGCAGGATTTATTCCAAGTGCTTCTTTATTGAGTATGAATAGTTCACGAGATAAAGACCATCTTAGACTACGTCAAATAGATCCGACATCTCACATCTTGTTAAAGTATAGAGGAACCTTTAGAGACGCTCTCTGAAGTGCAGCTCTTAATTTCTCACTCCTTTGCTGTGAGTTGTCTGCACACTTTGGAAGCCAGACTCGACCAACAGGAAAATAAAACAATATTGCCATGAACAAAGTCCCACAGAGGTATTGTTGCATTTCGACAACAGAGCCCTATCAGATTTAAAGGAGATAAATTACCATAAAACAGGGATTTGTGTTGCTAATGCAGAAAACGAAGTTGTAAGTTTCAAGAATAATTCCTTGAATCTGAGTCAACTGTACGCCGCAATAAAACTGCTCAAGTGTAAAAGGGAAATATGAATTAGTCATCTGTGCAGAAAATGGAAACTCTGGTGTTTTTCTTACTGTTTCACATGACGTTAAGATAATCATTAAAGCATTCAGCTTTGGTTGCAGATCAGTGTAGAAATAAAAGTACATTGCTTGTAGAAGTTTATTTTTTTCTAATTTGGGAACTATGCTGGTGGTGCAGTTGGTAGAGCTGCCGCCTCACAGCAAGGTCGCCGGATTGTGTCTCGGCTGGGGATCTTTCTGGGTGGAGTTTGCATGTTCGCTCCGTGCATGCGTGGGTTTCCTCCGTGTACTCCGGTTTCCTCCCACAGACCAAAAACATGCATGTTAGGCTGACTGGTAACTTTAAATTGTCCCGTGAGAATGAGAGTGAATGGTTGTTTGTCTCGTTTGTCTCCATTCGTCCCTGTGATGGACTGGAGACCTGTCTAAGGTCTCTTGCACAGTGATTGCTGGATATGGGCACCAGTGACCCCATGACCTGAAAAGGAAGAAGCAGGTAAAGATAATGATGGATGGGTGGTAATAATGCTGTCCTGCAGTGTAGGCTCAGACTTTTTTCAAATTCACTTGATTGCTATAAAGCCCAGTAACCAAAACTTAAATTTCTCATATCTGAACAGAGTTCTTGACTCTGATGTTGGAAATGTTTTTTTGTTGTTATTGCTATTTTCTCTGTAAAGGGATATTGTCTAATTGTATTTGTTCTATTACAGAATTAAACTGAACGTGATTGAAACTGTGTAAAGTTTCGCCCATTAACGTAAAGTTGGTGAGACTTTTTCTTCATATCAAATGGGAAAAAAATAGAAGGGAAGCAAATCCTTGCATTTATTTCTAACCCAGTTTGTCCCACTTGTCTTCCACAGGGATCTACTCTTTACTCCAGTCGGTGTCTAAAGGTGAAAAACAAACCCAAAGCCGAGAACTGCTGTGACATGGCAGAGGTGAAGGACTTCTTGTTGACTTCCCTCCACATTCATGGTGGGAAACTGCCTATGCCGTTACACGAGTTGACTGGTTTGATTGAACCTGATGCCGTTCGGATACTTGCCTTTCTCATAAGACTATATTAACCCCATGCTTTTGAAAGTGACAAAGCTCTAGCTGATAACCTACAACCTTCCAACCCTGCACCTCCAAGCCCTGGATTGTCTGGCTCCGAAAGGTCATCCATCAGAACCTGCTGCTTCTTCAACCCTGTAGGGAAAACTGCTTATTTATCAACTTGTTTTTCAAGTCTCCTGTTGATTTAAGGTTTCCTCTTCAAAGAGCAAAGCTGAGAGTGATTGCTGCCCGGGACATCTTTTAGAAACTGAGACATGATTTACTACCTCTGGCGACCCACATGTCAACCACATCATCAACAGTTTCCTAGTTTCCTCTAATTCTGAGATTTTTCCAAAGGAATATTAGTGTTAAGCCTCGTAGTTCCAAACTTTAGCCTGGTTTAAATACGTTCCCAAAGGGTTGCGTAATGATGTACTTATTTATTGATGGCACTCAGCTGCTGCCGTACCTGCAGCAAAATTGTTTAAAGCAATCTTTTAAGAGCACCTTTATTCATGGGTCACATTTAGAGAAGAATTTGTCTGCTAACACATTGTAGACCTGAAAACACCTTCATCTATTTTTCTTTTTTTTTTTTTTAACCCGCACCTGGTTCCTATCTCCATCAGTCACTGTGGCGGGGTGCACCCTGGACAAGTTGCAAGTCCATTAAAGGGCTGAAAACACATTCTGCCTGAAAAGATTACTTTTTCGTGTACATTGTTGTTGGAATACCGGTATATGATTCTGGCAATTCTGAAGGTGTAAATTAATTATAAAAAGTTTTTAAAAAATCATGCTGCTTTAACTAACTTACATATACTGTACACTGTTAAAATTCGCAATGAAATTCTGCTAACCAGCACCAGGAATGACTTCTGTGGATCAACACGTTTGGTTAAAACTAAGGTGAGGTTTTAGAAACTCGGGCATTGTGCACATGAGAGAGAACCATGAGTCTGTCATGAGAAAATACTCAGCAGTGTCTCACATTTTACCAGGCACAGCTTGTTAATCAAGACTTGATGGCCATTTTTATATAAAAGTGAAATAAACCAAACTAATTAAAAAATATATGATTTAGAAACATCAGACATACTACTAATGTATTTATAAATAACTTTTTATTTTTTTTTTTACAAGATATTGGTTTTTGACTGTGAAGTTATCAAATGTACTCACAATTTTAACTCGTCCGGTCTTGACTGAGCTTTAGGGGCAGATTTAATTATGCTCTGTGCCTGTTGCAAAGTCACTTTTGTAGGGGGTGTAACAGTACAAGTACTCGTACTGACGTCAGGGTCCAGTACATGCAATCAGATGAAGAATATAATGGTTACAGGCACCACTCCCATCTAAAATTTGATTTACTCACCCTTATTTTCGCTAACTGTCATGGAACAGAGGATGACGCTGTCTAAAGCACTCTACATCGAAGAAAAGCAAGAATAGAGCAGATGCACAAAAGAGCTGTGTGTTGCAGAACAATGTGGAAACGTTTTGTTTCCAGTGACCTACAGCAGCAGTGAAGAGCGCAGGAGTACCAGCAAGAGTTGGATGTATGGAAAGTCAAAAGGGTCATTATTTGTGCTCTTCGAAACCCCATCTGGTGTTAACTCTAATAAATATTCCACCAAGCATTTAATAAATGCTCAGTGTGTGAGCTGCACACTAACACTCTCAAAGGAGCGTTTGACGTTATATTTATTTACATGGAGAAATTGTATGTTTTTGTATTAGCTTTTGTTTTGCTTTAAGTTTAGGCCAAAATAACTAAAACCAAACACTCCTTGTTTGTACTGTTTTCTTAATAAAATAAAAGATACCTTTCAGTTTTGGAGTTTATTAGACTTTTTGTTTGACTTGTAGCCTGGAGGACAATTTCAAGTTCAAAATGGATGAGTAAGACAGTAAATTGGGGCATTTCGTTATTTTTTTATTTGCCATGAACTTACTAGCTGACAAGTCTTACCATTGCTGTACACATCCTGTTACTTTAGAGCGGAGGTTCTCAAAATTTTGGGGTTCAGGGACACCCTCATAACTCTCATCTTTATTAAATCCTTTTCTTCAATTTGTCACTTTAATGCAATGGAAGTATTTGTGTAATATAAATACTTAAGACCTGTTCTTTAATGGTGTTGATACAATTTATACTTTTAAACATGGGGGATTTTTCATTCAAGACACTTAATTAACAACATTTTTAATTTCAACTTCCAAAAATTACAGTTTTGAGAAAATTAACAGAAGCAAAAACCACTTTAACA
>JAVCKU010000013.1:1153655-1171886 GCA_032273985.1 Hypsolebias coamazonicus
GCTCATCTCAGTACTACGGTACATTTTGTTTAAACAGATAATGTGCTGACTGTGTTTCTTTTTTATTCATAGGTGGGTTGTTCAACTTTTTTTCTTTGACTGACTTGAGGTGGTATCGCGGCTCTCCCCTTGATTTTGATCTGTCAATATGGCTCTTAAAAAAAAAGTGAGGATCACTGGTTTAGATAAATCATCTTTGCATTGTTTAGACTATCCAGAACACAGCAGCTTGTCTACACTCCAGTAGCAACACTCCGGCAGCAACACAACAACCAGTTCCTCTTAGAAGTCCCCAGATCCAAAGTGAAGTCCAGACGTGATCAGGTTTTTGTGGTTGCTGCCCCAAAACTGTGGAACAGTTTACCGGATCATTTAAAGACCGCTGAGACTGTTGAGACGTTTAAATCTTTGCTCAAGACTCCTATGTTTTCCTTGACATTTGATCCATGCAGAGCCTGAGAACAAGTTAGAGATGTTTTTTTAATTGTTGTATTTTATTGTTAACTTTCTTATTTTCTAAGTGGTACAAGATGTATTTTTTTTGCTCTTTTTAATATGATTTAAGCATAAAGCACTTTGGTCCACTTTTGTTATTTTCGTTATTTTATCGTTAACTTCACACAGACTCTCTCACTGGTACATTTTCATCTTTAAATCACATCTTCGTTTGTTTTCTTCATACATCTCCTCTTACATGTCTCTACGTGAGTGCAGCTACAGCGTGCGCTCTCAGGACGTTATTACCTGCAGTGTTCCCTCAGTGAGGACTGAACTAGGCAAAAGGGCCTTCTCCTACTCTGCTCCTGTTTACTGGAACACTTTGCAAAAAGATCTGAAGCTCTCGACCGTGACCTCTCTAAGTGGCTTCAAACATCTGCTAAGTTCAAGACAAAAACCAACGCAGCCATGTTCCTGTTTTTAATATTTTATATTGCATTATAATGTAGCTGGTATTTTTTTACATCATTTTCTTCCATTTATTTTTATTTTTTTCTATTTACATGCTTTCTTTTAAGAATGTCTACTGTTGTCATTATTCTTTGATAAAAACAGATCTCTCTTATAAATGAGTCCTATTAAATACATTCATTCATAAATATTGCAACCCACTGAAATGTGTGGTTTCTATAACAAGGAGCTTTGAAAAGTTCTTTGAGAAGCCCTGAAGACTACAGTATACAGTACTGAAGTGAGAAACGCTTTACATTTTGTAAATAAATGATCAATGTCATTGTCAAATTATTTCTATAGCACATAAAACAACAATTCAATTTAATTTAATTCAACCTTTATTTATACAGGTTAGTCTCATTGAGTCTCGAGGACTCATTGTGATCAAATATCAAAAATAAATTAGCTTTTGTATTGACTCTGTCGAATTCGTCTAGTTTGCCTGAATTGTTACAGGTCATGAGGTTTTTAAAGTTGGAGTACATTTAGTGATAAGAAAGTCCATAATTTGAATTTGCAAACATGACAAACAGCATAGTGATGTTTGAGTCAAAATGTGATTAATAGTAATAAAACTCCTAAATGTTGAAACCGAAAAGGTGTTTAAGCTTTTATATCACTTTGTTATATTCTTTAGGGTGATTTTTTTATTATAGCACATGTAGTCCTTCACCTGGTACAAACTCACTTAAAAATTGTCTTTTAAATTTGCCAGACTGTTTTTTTATTCTGTTGAATTATATGTATTCCTTGTATAGAAACAAATATATGAATACTAAAATCATGCTAACAATGATACATTACTGATGATATATTCTTATATATACATACAACTATACATGAGTAGGATTAAATAAGTTTATACTTCTTCCTACTCCTTTTTAGACAAATAAAATGCAGCAAATTCCCTATTATTTGTTTGAGGGATTTTTGTTTGATTTTTATTTTAGTGTATGTTTTACCATTTGTATGGATCTATTTATGTAGTTATTATGTATTCTTTATTGTAAGGTTGTTTTAACCTGTTTGACATAAATACTAGTAATAAAAAAATACTTGTGTAGAGAAATGAAGGCGATGTAGCAATGGTTTTTGAATATACATTAGTGGAAAGAAATCCATTTTGTATGTTGGGACACAAAAGGAGTGAAAGTCTCACAGACTTACCGATTGAGTTGTCAGAGCCAGTTGATTTTGTGTATGCCAAAAAAGCAGCCAGGAGGAAAATTGAAGAAAGAAGTTCAGCTCTGCCAACCACACCAGTGACCTGATGAGAAAAAGAGACACGAGTTAGTCCTTTAGTTTACCTTTGTACTTTAAGGTATTTTAAGTAAAATACCAAAAGATCTGAGTTACTCTGTCCTTTTGAGCCAACACTATTTGAAACATATTCACGATGAAAGTGGACAGCTGCCTTAAAATTGCTCTAATGTCAAACATTTTACAGCAGTTTGTGGTAACATCCATAAATATATTATATTTTACTCACTTCTTCCTTTTCGGGTCACTGGTGCACATACCAAGCAGTCACTGTGTGAGAGGTGGGGGACACCCTGGACAGGTCTCCAGTCCACCACAGGGACACAGAGACAAACGAGATAAACAACCATTCACTCTCTCACTCACACCTAAGGTCAATGTAGTTACCAATCAGCCTAACATGCATTTTTTTGGGTGTGGGAGGAAACTGGAGTACCCGGAGAAAACCCACGCATGCATGGAGCGAACATGCACCAGTCAATTTACCATTAGTTATCAATAAAGAAATATGCTGAATAAAATATATTTTAAGTGCCTCAGATTGTTCAGGAAGTGTTTTAACAAGCTGCTTATGCTATTTGAGCTTGTTAAATTAAACAAAAAACATATAATTCTGTATAGATGATTAATGCAAAACTGATGATGTGAAAGTTCTTAAAATAGTGTTTCCATTAATTGCACTAAAATAGTTGAGATTTGAGCTGTTTTAGGATTGCAGCAATCCATTCTGGTATTGGCTCTGGTCCCACTAGCCATTAGCTCATTGAGGCAGTCAGAATTAGTATTTGTTTTTCCTTCAAAATTGAAGTTGAATTAAGGTTGAAGAACAATCTACAGCAAGTAAGCTAGAAGTTATTTTTTCTAAAGAATACTTTTTTGTGCCACGATAGAACATTAAACTGCAAAGCTGAAATGTTGGGGGAAGTTTTTTGTAACCAGCCATTCATTTCCGACCTGTAGTAAACAAGGTTTGGTAGAATGAAATGATACACTATTAGTATGATGGTATGACTAATCACATGACACCATCCTTCCAGACTCCCAGGTGTCTAAACATCCATTTTAAATAAATCATCAGCATGTGGGTAAGTCGTTGACAGAAATGTAGTAGCACATTCCACAATAAGATACTTAACACACATAAAAAACACTAGGCTACTGACACAGAGCTGAACACGTTGTCTACGACTGAACTGAACTCTTGAATCCAGCTGTGAAAACAAGTCTGTTCAAATAAATCATTTCGGCAGACGCAAAGCACCTCATATCTCTTAAAGAAAGTCTACTTGACAGTGACTTCTGTAATTTATCTAAATTATGACTGCCCTCATGTGGAAGAAACAACATTCTCAGTTCTATCAAATCCCTACTTTTTTTTCCAAAACTCCACTTACTCCAAGTGTACAAAAACACATCCCAAATGACACTGCAGTTACTACTGACAGCTCCTTTAGCTGCAATAACTTAGCAATTGTTTTCTGTTAGGGTGGCACGGTTGCGCAGTTGAGCTGCTGCATGTCAGTGAGCAGGTCGCTGGCTCAAATCCCGGCTGGGGGCCTTTCTGGGTGGAGTTTGCACGTTCTCTCTGTGCATGCGTGGGTTTTCTCCAGGTACTTCAGTTTCCTCCAGCAGACCAAAAACATGAATGTTAGGCTAATTAGCAACTCTAAATTGTCTCTAGGTGTGAATGAGAAACTGAATGGTTGTTTGTGTGCAGTGCACTGAGACTAATTCTGTTGTGATTTGAAGTTATATAAACACTGAATTGAAATGTCTCGTTCGTCTCTATGTGGCTTTGTGATGGATTTGCCACCTGCCTAGGGTGTACCCCGCCTCTCGCACAGTGAGTGCTGGATATGTGCACCAGTGTCTCCTAAGACCTGAGAAGGAAGAAGCGGATAAAAGATAATGGATGGTTGGATGTTATTTGTTACCTTTATCAGTCCCACTCATGGTTGTGGAGAAACTTTTTTTTTTTAGTAAACAAGCAAACATTGCTTCAGTTTATTAGGATTTGAAGACATTTTTACTAGAAGAGCTCTCTTATGCTCCCATCACAACATTTAAATCAGGATAAGGTCCAGGCATTGACAGGGCCAAGCTTTAGCAGCAGTAACTTGGAATAATCATCAGTCAATTTGAGAAACTACCAGTCACTCATGTTGTTGTGGAGTAATTGTGGCCCACTCTTCTTTCAGAGTTGATTTATTATTTAAAAGGTAATAATTCCTTTAGCACATCTCTTTTGAGGTACTCCTCAAAAGGGAGGTGGGGTGTCCACAGAAATAACTTTCAGTGGACATCCTGATGCATGCTCAGTGGACACGTTACACAACTTTTCCTCACCCATCAAACACACACTTACTGCCTCTGTGTGGATGGGATGCACAGCAAAAAGCAATGCCGCCAAAAAGCTTGAAGTCTTGTCCAAAAACAGCCGGCAAACCCGCAGGAAAAGAACACACACAACAGCGTGTAAAATGACGTTTAGCAGGTGATACGAAGCTGCTCTCAGTTCACTGAAGAGGTAGTTCAGTCGGAAAGTAAGCACCGTCAAGGGCCTGTAAGATTTATGGCTTCGTTCCTACGAAAAGACATAATAATGTCAGATGCTGGTTGGTACACTGAAACAGTTAAATTTTTCAAATCAATAATACAGTCTTTATTTTACATTTAGCAAAAGTGGCTGATGCAGTGTGCAATTTTTTTAGCAACATAAACATGCAAAAATGTCAGTGCATAATGCTAAATAAGATACCTTAAAAATAATTAACTTTAATAAATTAAAATGTTATGTTCTGCCTGGGGACAAATAAATCAGTCTTGGACCACGACTTGCCTCAGCCATGGGTGTGCCCCAAAAATCATTGAGGAACATATTGCGGAGGGGAGTCGAGGGCCGGAGGTCCTTGTTGTCCAGGATAGCTGAGACATCATCAAATACAAATCCACATGAAAGGCAGTTCCAGTAACATCCCACCACCAGCCCAGTCAGAAGTAAAATCTCCTTCCATGAAACGACAGCCATTGCAGGCAAAAACCCACATTGATCACTGTGCAAGAGAGCAAAACATGATTTGACATGCATTAAAACATCAAAACAAGTAGCCTTTCCTTTAATAAAACCCCCTGGTTGGACACATATCTTCAGGCAACCAAGCCTACACATGAACAAAACTTCACAAATAACTTTAAATCGGGGCATTTGCTTTCCCCAGTTCTCCTTTTGTGGTGGCACTGTAAAATCCCTCACTTTGTCATCTTTGCGCAGAACTCTCCAATTGATTCAGATATTTTTTAGGCTTAAAGGAGAAAGTAGGACTCCTCAATACTAATTGAAAAAAAAAAGAAATGTCTAGAAATTGTCTTATTCTCAAACACAGCCACCGGCACTGTCACGCCTGGCAGCAAAAAGAGCAATGACAAGTTAACTTGCATAACAGCATTGCAAAGCAATAGCTGTTTGAATACATAAACACGAGAATGTTGTTATTTATTCGTAGTAACAACACTGCTAAGAATGAAAGACTTAATTTAAGTTGCTTTAAAGTTTAACGTACCCTCAGTTACTTAGCGGCTAACGCTAACCCCTCGTTATGGATTAAAGTTAAGAATATAAGTATTTAGGTTTGTCTTACCAAGAAAATATTAGGGCAGGCAACGGTGAAAGCAAAGCTTATTTCAATATCTTGCGACGGTTTCACACACTGGTAGGACATAACTGAACATAAGGTATTCCAGTTGAGCCAAATAGCTAACACAGTTAGCTTATTAGCGTCGATGACAGTACTTCCGGTGATTACTTCCGGTGCAAAGGTGACCGCGCGCGAGCCATTGAAACATTAGCTAAAGCTGGACTACAGCTTGTTTTGACGTCTTCAAGTGTTTTACAACCAACTCTAAGTTGTTAAACTCGACAATGTTGTGTTGTAATGCTATACTGGATATATCACCACGGTTTTGTTAGCTTTTTATGCGACAGTTGACGTACATTTTTGCAGCTGCTGCTGTTGTCAGCTGTTACCTAGCAGCAGCATCCTTACTGGAAACCGGAAGATGGACTTCACTTTAAGCTATTTTAAACCTATTTTTCCTCCGTGGGCCATCATTAACAGAGTTAATTAAGCAAGCTTAAATGTTTTACCTTTTAAAGTGACGTTAGACGTATATTCTTTGCCAAGATTAGTGTTTTTAACTTGACATCAACATATGGAGGAGCCCAGCAAGTTTCAGCCACAGTAAGCTTGCAAACAGTGTTTCTCTTCTATCTTTACCAACTAATTTGTACAAAATGCCGCCGGCAGGACTGTTGTGGGAGAAAGTGATGAGAATTGACCCACAGACACTCCTCGAAGGCAAAAACGACGAAGTGGATGAGGTCTTCTCCATGTTTGTTGCGGTAATTATCCTCTTAAAAAAACCTTTCTGTTCACTTGTGAATGTATAATTTTTAAATTCGGTGGAAACAGCTCAGCAGTGTGAAACTAGTGCTGAAATCTAATTACCACGAGTGAAAAGTCAAATTGTTGTATGTATTCTGCAACTAATTGGAGAAGAAATAGTACAAATCAGGTTACAGAAGTCTTGTCTTTTTTGTAGTCTTATTTTTGTTGAATATCTTTGAACATTTTTGGACAGCATTCTGAAGTTTAATTCCCAAAAGCCTAAAAAAGAACCAGGTAGGAACCAGGTAGTGGTACACCAATTCCTTAGCTGATTAATTTAATTAGTGGCGATTTGCATTGCTTTTACAATAATGATAATAACAAGTAGCTTAAAGGCCATGCTTATATGTACTTTACTAAGAAACAAGACATGAGCTGGTGCAGCCCAGCTCATTGCACACCATTATTTGGTTCAATGAAGGAAGAATGCTCTGTCTTCAATATATCCTATGTTGACAAAATAAAATTTTAGAAAATGTGTAAATTATTTAAAAAATACATATTAAAAAAATTGAAACATCACATTTACATAAGTATTTGGATCAGATGCAGCACTCAAAGGTTTGCTCAGATTCCTCCCATTTCTCTTGATTGCTGCTTAGATGTTGTGCCATCCTAATGGGAGTCCATCTGTTGTAAATTAAATTGGATGGACATGATTTGGAAAGGTCCACACCTCTATAGAAAGACTCTTAGCTGACAATGCATATCAGAGCAAAAATCAAAGCACGAGTTTAAAGAAGCAGCCTGCAGAGCATTAATACAGGATTGTTGTTGCAAGGTCTAAATCTGGTAAAGGCTAATACAGTACAGTACAATGTGGGAGTTGTGGCACAGAGGTTAGAGAAGGTGAGCCTGTGGTTATGAGGGCTCCCCTTGGAATCCACTGACTGTTGCATCAAAATTTAGAAAGTGAAGGTGAACAATGAACATCGGCCTCCATCCTCATTTGCCCCATGCTGGGCCATTGAACAAGGCCTTAACCCCCCACATGGCAGCCCTCTGTTCCACACATGGGCTGTGGTAGCTTGGTGGTCAGCGGTCGTCTCAGGAAGGGCATCTGTTTTAAAACAATTGTCAGATCTTCTTGCAAGTTTTCTTGCTTGTGGCGACCCTGAAGTAATTTTATGTTTATGTATACAGTATATGTGTGTGTATTGTTTTATACACTACTGTTATTTTAAATGCATTTTTACTGTAGTTTTATCATTGTCATTGTTTACTGTTATTGTTGTATGTACTCTGTATGTTCTGTCTGGAACAGGGCCCTCTTGTAAATGAGTCTTCGTGGCTCAGTGAGACTAGTCTGTATAAATAAAGATTGAATGTATGCATATACAGTATAGTGGTGGGCACAGCTAACCAAAAAGTTAGCTTTGCTAACCGCTAATTTGCTAACTAATTTTTTTTTCATTCAACCAGGCTAGACTTGTTGAGCCACGGGGACTCATTTACAAGAGGGACCTGTTCCAGACAGAACATATAAAGTACAGACAACAATAAACTACAGTGAAATGCAGTTAAAGTAATAGTAGTGTATAAAACAATAAATCGGAGCGTTGTACAACAGGGTGAAATACTAAAAACAAGAACATACGGTAATTGCTTTGATTTTTCTACTGACATTGTCAAATGTATGTGAAAGGCTAATATAATGTGGGAGTGGTGCTTTGCTAACACTAAACCCCTAAGCAAATAAATAAAATAAAAAAGGCAGAAGTTACACTACAGCGCTAACTTTTGTCATACACTGCTGATGCTGGAAGACACTCTGTAGTGTGACAACATTGTAAATGAACACATACACACAAAAAAAAGTAAGCTCAATCATCCAGGTAAATAATAACTCAAAATTGTGAATACATCACAAGCCTCCATGTCCCGTTCAGAGGTGAGCTTTCAGAAATGAATCCAGTCCATCTGAACCAAAGAGGAGGAGCAGAAATCTGCTGTTCTGAAACGAAGTGATGCAATGATTCAACGTGTCAGACGTCTCTCTCATGTCGTTTACTATAATGAATTACCGTAACTCACTAGCGATCCTCTTTGTTTTGGTTAACTACTTTTATAAACTAACTAGAAAGTTTATGTGCATATATGCATATACTAGTACTATATAGTATTGTATAAATAAACTAATTGCTATTAGTTTTTGTTTTTCTTCCCACTGTTTTAGTATGAGGGTCTTTTTCATTGTGATTATGAGCCTAAATGACAAGTTTTCTTTTTAAACCATGTTTTCTGTGCAGACAGATGAATGGGAGGTGAAGAATAAAACTCCAGAGAACATTGTTCAAGTCCTTCGTGTGGGTCAGGCCCTGTTGAAGGTCTCATTTTTTTTATTTCTACAGTCTGATCTTTCCTTTGTGCATCTGTTAACTACCATTTAGGCATATTTAATTTTTAAGAAGTAAGAAAATTAAATATATTGTTCACTGCACTGATGATGTTTGTCCTAGAGATGTCTGGCATTTTCAGATCTTAAGTCTTGTTTCTTTCCCTGCTCTTTAGATTAAAGACCAGCAGGTTACTGTTGCTGAAAACTTTGTTGAAGACATCAGTCTACAGCATGCCAGAACTGGTTGGTGAACAAGTTTCATTTAATAGACAACTTTTTTGTGATAGTAAAAGCAAAGTTTTTATTTATTGTTTTATAAATTTCTGTACGCTAGAAAAAGAACTTCTTCAAAAAGTGTCCAGGCTGGAACAAGAACACAAGGTAAGGCTTTTAAGGAGTTTATCTGTTTATCTGTATATGGTAAAAAAAAAAAAAAAAAGTTTATCATCTTTTAATTTTTTGTAAAGGATTAAAAAAAAGAAAAAAAAAGCTGTTCTTTACTACCAGCAGGTCTTAATGTAAAAACACCCTCAGATGAATGACTAAAATAATCAGTCACTGAATAATTGGTACGCCTGTGAGAAAACAGTTTGGCCCGGTCCTTGCGTTGAGAAGTGGCGGATGAAGCTGCTCTGAGAACAAAATGACAATTTTTGTCACGCAATCACGACAATGAGATTTGATTTTGCTGCTTTGGATGGAGTATGCAGGGCCCTTAACTCATCCCCCCTCCACCATGTGTTTCACGACAGCTTAGTGCTTTTAGCATTGTTGTCTCACAGCACAGAAAGAAGGTCCTGGGTTCAATCCCCGGGTTGAGCCTGGGATCTTTCTGTGTGGTGTTTATTTTCCTCGTGTTTGCATGTGTTTTCCCCAGGTACTCTGGTTTCCTCCCACAGTCCAAACACATGCATGTTAGGTTGCCTTCAGACCCAGACCTCTTTTGCAAAAGAAATCTGTGATCTCTAAGATTTGCCTGGTTGAATAAAGGTTAACCAATAAACTGTTAGAATGACGTGTTTTGTGCTATATGCTGTTTGTTTTTTATCAAGTGTATTGTTCAGCATTATGGCCACTAATTTCCAGTTTAGTCTTGTGTTTGAAGCCATTGTTCCAGACATCCTGTGGCTTTATTCACACTCAGCTTGACAAACCCAAGCTATGTTGCAATATATATATATACAGTATATATATATATATATTTTTTTTTGTGTCAAATATCTCATGAAGTCTGTTAGTGCTTGGACTGCAGGTCATGGATGACTTTCAGCTATTATCACTCTTAACTGTAGCTCATTATCCGTAAAATAGACTGTTATAGACATTTTGGTGTTTGGTAAGATCATTTACCTGTGGCGGCCTTCTTGATTCACATCAACAACAAATGTCAATCAGTAGATGTAGCTGTACATTCCATTGTTACAGTACAATACAATACAACTTTATTTATAAAGCACTTAAAAAACAACACCATTGGCCAAAGTGGCACACTGATAATACATAAAAGAATAAAAGCTATAAAATCAATTGAAACCGTAAAAGTAATGAACCATTAAAATCATAAAAACATCAAACAAGAAAAACAATAAAAAATCAAAATTAAAAACATTAAAGCCAAAATTTCAAGCTGAGTTAAAAGCCAACGAGAAAAAAAAGTGTTTTCATAGATTTTAAAAACAGGAAGTGAGTCAGTTTGTCTGACGTGCAAAGAAAGCTCATGCCACAGTTTAGGGGCAGTTATTGAAAGCGCTCGGTCACCACACAAACGCTTGCTACTTCCAAAGTGTTTCATCAAAACCTGATGAAACACTTTGGATTCATGCAATAAGTGTCTAACAGATGAACAGTATTTTGCGATAAGAAATAGTTCACCTTTCATGGCAGAGGGAGATAAAAATGTGCAGGAACCCTATTTTTTACCATGATTGTATCTGTGTACAAAGTTACAGTGTGTTTTTTTTATTTGCTGTTTTCAGAACAAATGACATGTTTTCTTTATTACAGAAGAAATGTGATCTCTTAGAAACATCAACAAGTCTTATGTGTGTGACCTGAAATCACTTTTGTTATGTCTATTTACTTCAGCTACCAGTGCTGACTCTGATCAGCCAATCAGTGTGGGTTACTCTTCTTACAACAGGATTGGCTGTACTGCCCAAGAAAATGCATTACTTAAGAAGATTACAGCTAATTCCCTGCATGCTCACTGCATTTACTTCTACTTTAAATAGAATATTGTTTAGATTTTGCTTTTCAGATTATAAAAATTGCTGGTGCAGTGGTTGCTGTGCAGAGATAAAATTTCTCGTTTGAGAACTTACCGTAGTTATGGCAGCTAGCACCATGTTGGCTCTGTAAACAGATGGAGGTGATGAGAGCTTAAGATGCTTCCTGGTGGGGGCTGTTTTGGCTTCTTTTGTTTTGTTTCTGGTCCACAAGGCTCAACAGTTCGGCACCGGGCCAGACAGCCACTTCTTTAGGGATGAGATTCGTCATCTCGAGGCCGAGCTGGAGCAAAGGGAGAAGGAGTTGACCCAGCAGAGGAAAGAAATGGGCAAGGAAAAGAAAACAAATGAAGAGGTATGCGTAACACCTACAGTACTCCCACTTTTTAAAGAACGAGAGGGTTCCAGATTGGGTCTTTGGATGTTATGAGTGTTAGTATACACACTTTTTGATTTATTTGGGTGATTTAAAGCATGTTTGTTAATTGGAAAACATTCCAATGAGTTACTGTGAACTACATAATCAATGGCAGAAATAATGATTTGATCCCCTGCTTTCTTTGCCAATTGGCTCACTTACAAAGAAATTAACAGATTTATTTGTTAAAATAATAATTATATTTTATTGGAGAGAGATAAAATTCATCCATCCCTACAGCCATCCATACACTCATACATACATATATATATATTTACTGTATATATACAGTATATGTGTATACGTATATATGTGTACAGTATATATATATATATATATATATATATATATATACAGTATATATATATATATATACAGTATATATATATATATATATACAGTATATATATATATATATATATACAGTATATATATATATATATATATATATATATATATATATATATATATATATACACACACACAATATATATATATGACAGAGCAGTTCATTGGTAAACCCTACGTGTGGACTGTGAATGTGACCAACAAGACGGATATTTAGCAGGCTCTCAGGTCTATTTTAAGCACAGAGGTAACTGGGTTAACTGCACATGATGTGAAGAACTCCCAGATACAGTAGCACTGGGTAAAAAGTGTGTTTGTGCAGGTGAAGCCTTTCACTCCTCAGGAGTTCACATGTGTGGGAATGTTGGAGCGGCTTCATGGTTACATCACTCACCAGGTACAGAAATGTGTACTATTATAGGGTGTTGCCCCAGTATATAGTATGTAAAGTGTGTAAGAAATGTAAAAGTCTTTGTTCAAACTCACATTTTCTACAACTGTCTTTTTTTCCCTGATCATAAATTGCTCAAGAACTTCTGCAGTAAATCTGTCCCGGCTTGGCCACCAGAAAGTGCTCTGAGGGGGCACCTGGGTCCGCTGGGTCAGTCCTGTGTGAGTGTGTGTCAGCGCTCCTCCCTGGTGTGTGAGCCTGCTCTCTTTCATCACCTGAACACACCTGCAGCATTTACTGGGTGAGAACTTGGACATTTTACTTCCAACAGTCATAGATTTGTAAAAGTCCTGATGTCAAGGTGCATGGGAAAGATGATTCAGTAGCTGAAAATCAGTAAATACAAAAAAAAAAAAAAAAAAATGTGGTAGCTAAATACTTGGATATCTAAAAATAAATCTTGATTGTGTTGATACATGTCGTTAAACATCTCACTTATTCCTGCTTTGTAGGCTCGGACTGCAGTGCTCCGGCACGGTGCAGGAAGTCAACCATCTGTTTCCTTCCTACAACCTGTGGGGTCGTCACTGTGACCTTCAGCAGGAGCCTCTGCTGTTCAGCTGTGCTGGCTCTGACCCTTCACATCGCAGGCTTTGTCCATGCAGAGCTCACCTGTCTGCACTGATGCCAGTATAACCAGACGTTTGTGAGCGAGTCTGTGAAAGAACGCAGGAAAAAACAGCACCAAAGGGTCATTGTGGTGCACTCCAGACAGGCACATGAAGCCAACAGTTCTTGTATTACTGCAGCTTGTGTACAGTATCTGATAAAGATGTACTTTAAGGGAAAAGAAAGATGAGTGTTTAATTAAAATGATAATGTTTACAGCGTTTTTCCTTCTTGTAGTGCACATACTAAAAGCATGCTTTACTATATTATGCTAAATAATTAGGTAATTCATTCACATTGGTCAGTGTTTCAGTATATTGCTATTCTTGTAGTTTCTCAAAGCTTTGCTGGCTGCAGACATTAGGCTTGGCCTCAAAGGAGTCAGGATGACAGCCTAAGTGATGAAGCTCATTATCTGAGTGAATCATGGATAACCTTTGGGTACCTCTGGGAGGCCATAGCCTCATGAACATGATTATATTGTCATATACACCACCAGTTTCCAACCATCCATGACTTCAAAACAGTCCCTAAACTCTGGTTAAACCCATGCCCCCTGCATTCAAGGCAGAGCCTGACTGTTTGTCTTTCCGAAACACATTCACACTCAGCAACAAAACACCACTAATCCTGTTTACTTAAGTTATTCAACTGGAAGTTACATAGTGAAAATGATTCTGATCATAACAAATGACTTATTATGCCCAAAGTTTCTGTGTTTGCACAAGTGTTGGGGCATGACCTGCAGCCCTCTTAAAGATACAGTATAGTCTTTCAAATTGTTTTGAATCGTTTGCATGTTATCAGTTGTGATATCAGTCACAGAATATAAAGAAAAGAGATGAAGTTTTCTTTCAGGATAGGCAGGGTTGTGCAATCCTGGTCCTCAAGGGCCACTATCCTGCATGTTTCTTATGTTTCTCTGTTTCACACCTAAATTTCACACCTAAATTTGAATCAATGGGTGATGCAGGCTTCTGCAGAACATGAAGAGGGAATTCAATCATTGAATCAGGTGTGTTGGAGTAAGTAAACAGTAAAAAAAAAAAAAAGCAAAATAGTGGCCCTTCAATAAGCAGGATTAGAACCCCTGGGCTGAGCTGATGTCTATAAATTAAGGTGTTTTGTCTCAGCTTAATAAATTACTTTTTCCAAAAATGTCATACCTGTATCAAGATTTCTACATTAGCTAAAATTAAACTTTTATACTATTGCAACACAGATGTGCTTATCCAGAGGACCAATACGTTCACAACCTCAGTGCCCACAAAATGATATATATGTACACATGCAATCATAAGGGTCTCATGCAAGAGCATATAGGTTTAACATTAGTTAACGTGGCGTTCTTTCACACCACTATGGCATTTTTTAAGGAGTGGTTTCTAGGGGCGATTCTATAATCTGACCTTTAGGGGAGCTTAGCCCCCAGTGCTGACCATGGTTATCGGCTTGAACAACATGGTGGCCATTGGCGTCAAAAGGTTCATAAGGTGTGTGTGTGTGTTGGGTGGGGTGGGGTGGGGGGGGTGTCTGGGGGTCATCCCCAGAAAATGTTTAATAAAGTAGATGCCATTCACACTTTGTCTTGTGGCCCTGTGATGGACTTGCAACCTGTCCAGGGTGTACCCCGCCTCTCGCACAGTGTTGGCTGGACATGGGCTCCAGACATCAAGGGTTACTGAGCATGGACCTTGATGTCTTGAACCACTTTGGCTGTGGCAGCTTGGGAGGAGTCAACAGGGCAGAGGACAGCCCCCAGAAACCATCTTATCACCAGCAAAACGGTTGTTCCACTGTAGAAATGTGCTGCTTAGTGGGGAAAACAGTTTGTTCGTGACTCCTCAGACTGATGAAGCCCTTCAGACAGAGGGCAAAACGTCTCTCAACCACAAGAAAAAAGAAACTGTCCAGATGACCTGACTGAACATTGCTGACATTAGAAACACCTAAAGGCCAGGCTACGACCCACAATCAGCGTCAGTGATGGGGTGCTACACATACACAGCACAGCTGCTGGTGAAGAAAGCTCCAAGAATGGCAACAAGCTGCTTTCTTTGACTTGTAAGAGATGTTTCTTTTGGAAACAACTCACTGATCAGTTTTGACTGGCAGGAAAAAGAGACGTTTTTTTTTGCCTCATTGCACTTCATGTAACCAGAACATGTCATTCAGAGATTGGACTGCTCAGCACCGCATCAACATGATTGACTTGTTAATGGCTGAGAAATGGTCCACGAAAACAACATTTATGATATCCTTCAGGTGAATTTGTTTATCTGTGTCAAATGTGAGTTTTGCTTGAACAGCTGAATTGAACATAGTGTTTTACTTGTTTTCATATCTAAAAGTGATTTGAAATGAAATTAGAAAATAGCTCTAAGCATTGAGGGACACATTCAGACTGCAATTGTGGAAAATGGTGTATCACTTCTGGATGAGTCATGATAATTTAATATCAGTCACACATGTATGTTGTGCCAAATAAAAGCTGTCGTGTACTTCCCCAAGGTCTGATAGTAAAAGGTTCAAACCAAGGGTTGAAAAACAAACCCCAAAGATATGTGGAACAATGGTGGACAAAGGGTTTTGTGTTCAACATGACTGCCTACTGACCTCACACTGAATGAACCTGTTTAGAATCACAGAACCTACAACATATGTTTGTCAGAAACCCATCTGATGGTGATAAGCAGCATGATATACTTTGAGACGTCAGTCATTTGATTCATGACGATCATCCTGGTCACTTAGGGTTTGAGGGTATTGCCGCAAAAAGATTCATGCCTTCGATTCTAACTCAAAGCCAATGATAATGAATTGATTTTAACCAAATTAATCGTAAACTATCTTTAAACTGTTTTGCTCCTGCCTGTGTTTGCTACAGTACAGTGAAATTATTGCGATTAGAAATTATGTTTGAAAGTTTTCAGTCAAAAACAAGACTTATTGTTAAGATGATGTTGGCATTGGCTGCTATAGAACCATCCATCCATCCATCCATCCATCCATCCATCCATCCATTACCTTTACATGTTCATTCCTTTTTGGGTTGCGGGAGTCACTTGTCACATGTCCAGCTATCACTGTGGGAGAGGCAGGGGACACCCTAGACAGGTCTCCAGTCCAACGCAGGGACACATAGAGACAAACGAGCCAAACATCCATTCACTCTCTCACTCACACCTAGAGACAATTTAGAGTTACCAATCAGTATAACATGCATGTTGTTGGTCTGTGGGAGGAAACAGGAGTACCAGAGAAAACCCACGCATGCACAGAGAGAACATGCAAACTCCACCCAGGGAGGTACTGGACTCAGATTTGAATCGGTCGACCTTCTCGCTGAGAGGCAGCAGCTCTACCAACGGAGCTACTGTGCTACCCGATTCTATCTACTCAACTCTGTCTGTCTATCTGTCTGCCTATCTTCCAATAATAGGTGGTGCCTTTTCAGACTTCAGTGCTGAGAATAATGCAGAATTGCAGAGTATGTGCAGTATTGCGGACTCTGTGCCGGTCCAGTGTGGTGAAGAGGCAGCAGAGATGTAAGGCAAAGCTCTCTGTTTACCAGTCCGTCTATGTTATGACCCTCACCTATGGCCATAAACTCTGGGTAGTGACTGAAAGAACGAGATTGCGGTTACAGGCAGGTGAAACGGGTTTCCTCCACAGTATTTGGACTCTCCCTTAGATAGAGAAAATTCAGTTATCTTGGAGAGACTCAGAGTACATGCTCCTCCACACTGAGATGAGACAGTTGAGGTGGTTCAGGCATTTGGTATGGATGTTCCCTGCGTGTTCCTAGGGAGGTGCTTCAGGCATGTCCGACTTGGAGGAGACCCGGGGAAGACTCAGGACAGGCTGGAGCATGCTCAAACTGCTGCCCCGCGACCCGATTGTGGACCAAGTGGAAGATAATGGATGGATGGATTAATAAAAGAAAAAATATAATCTAGAAATACTGACCTGAGATATTAGTTACCTTACTCTAAACTTCTAAAGGTGTATCTTTTTCACAGAGGTTATCCTTTTAAACTAGAGGTGACAAAACACAAAATAGAAAAAGGTTCACATTTAGTCTGGAATTAACGCATATCTGAAGTCAACATGAATTTAGTCTGTTTAATCAGAAGGCTATTAACAGTCATAAATCATATGTTTTTGTCTCACAGAAAGTTTGAGAAAAATATTGTGAATTCCCAGACTTTTCTTGCTACTTGTATATAATGCTTGCATTAGTACTTTGTATACATAAATTAACTTTTCCCACTAGAATTCATGCGGTTCAGACTGTGTGACTCATCATTTAGATGAAATTAATTATTCACTCCTCTTATTCAGCCGACTGTTAATTCTCATTACTTTCCCCATGACATTACACACTGTATGAAAAAATATTTTGTTGCTTCACTTGATTACATTTTTGCAAAATATAAGGTTTTTAGATTAAAAAAGGTTCTGAATATGTTTTTTACAGTATATATATATATATATTATATACACTGTATATATGTAAATGTGTGTATGTGTGTGTATATATAGTACAGTATATGTATATATGTGTATATACACATATACTGTATATACACACACACATATATATGTATATATATTTATATAAATATATATACGCACACACATATATATGTATATATAAATATATATATACACCATATATATATATAAATATATATAATATATATATATATACACAGTATATATATGTTTATATACACTATATATAAAGAGTTTATAATCTTTTACATTCATATGTACGTCAACTCACATAACACTACCAAAACAAAATAAAATAAATTGAAACAAAGCAGTTGTTTTGCACTTTTAAAATGCTAACCCTTAAATCCCCCATCACGGCTGTGTAGATATATGTTTTTCTTGGTTTTGGTATAAAAAGGGTGTTCTCTTAAAACTATTTTGAACAATTTATAGCATAGTTCTATCAAAAACTGATTAGCGTTTTTTTTTGGCCCATAAGTCACATTTTTTGCATAATTTGTATCCCCTGTGATTTATATGCCAAAGCGACATATTTATGGGTTCTTTTCCATATTAATAAAACATATTTAGGCTGAGACATGACCGTTTTCATTCATTCTGACTGAAAAAAATGGAACATTACCATTTTCAGCCAGATGGTACTCGAATAGTAAAGCATGCCGTTG
>JAVCKU010000013.1:1447991-1458496 GCA_032273985.1 Hypsolebias coamazonicus
AATCCAGGTACAAATCCAACAATGTTCAGTCAGGTCATCTGGACATACCTGGGTTATTGAGCATTAACTTTTGTGTTTTGAACTATTTTGGTATGGCTGCCTTTGAGGAGTTGATGGGGGCGAGGGCAGGTCCCAAAATTCATCTTATCGCCAGCAAACTTTTCTTTTTTTTTGTTGTTATTATGGGAGTTGGTGCTTGTGAGACTCCAGTTTGTTTGTGGCTCATCGGACTGAAGAAAAAAAAAATACCATCTAGATGACCTGATTGAACATAATCTGATTTGCTATTACTGTATTTCCACCATGTGTCTAGGGTGGACAAGTGAAGTTTAAAATGTTACATTTGCTATTCCATTTACAATACATTATTTTTCATTGAAGCTATTGCTGAAGGATGATTCTGAAAGTCCTTAAACAGAATAAAACTGTGGTTTGCCAACTCGGACAAAATACAGACATGTTCTAAATTGTAACCGAGCCAAAAATAACATCTCTTTCAAGGTTATTGCTAATACCCATTAGGAATTCTCAAAGGTTAAACAAAACAGGAGCTATACCCGTAGGTAAAAGTTACATAGAAAGTTCCTGGAATTTCACCAATGACAGCCGTTGCATTCCTAAGAACTAATCTGTAGTGCACCAACATCAATCAATAACTATATCACAAATGTTGGTTTGAGAGAGGAGTAAAGGAAGCCATCTTTGCGAAGTGAACCCATCCATTATTAAACAGGGATGGAGGCCTCCATGTTCAACTGTCACCCTCTTCCATTGATGCTAATGCTAGTATCACTCACCCATTTTTGACTAGCAAGCAGCCATCTGGGCACTAACAATCAATTGTTAGGCTGATGGTCGTTCTTTTCCATGTGAACAACTAATTTGGGCTATCACCAGCAAACTGGTTGATCCACCATTAGAAGATACTGCTTATAAGACTGTTTGCTTGCAGCCCCTCAGACTGAAGAAGTCTTTTGGATAAAAGACTAAATGTTTCAGCAAAGAAGAATCCATCCAGGAATCCAACTCAACCTTGTTAGATTTGCCTGGATGTACTTGAAACTGCACGTTTGTGTGGGACGATACTTAACCTGGCCTGGATTCCACCACACTTTTCCTGCTTCTGCTTTCTTTCTTGTGTCCTGTGCCTCTTCTCCAATTGTCACCTACTCAGAATGTGGTATTTTGAGCAAGTACTCTCTTTAATCTCTCAGTGGGCCTGTAGTACAAACTTAACTGTAGAATTACCCTTCTTTTGCAAATCCAGTTAATAGTAATGCTATATGGATAGTGCCAAGCTGCTGCATCTGGGGAGGTGTTGCCATCTTGTACATTTGACTTTTGACCTAATGGATAGTCCGAATGCAGCCACGGCCAAAGTATAGCTGACAATGTTCATCAGATGATTGCAGTGAGAGTTAAATTTGTAGGTAGTCTATAAGCAATAGTTTATTTTGTGCCTTTTTAGTCGATTTAGCTGGACCACATGTGCATGTTTCATTCTGCATGGTGGAAAACTTTTTTAAAGAAACATTACAGCCATCAGCCATTTTTCTAATTGAAAATAAATGTTCTTTTCACATCCTTAAAATATTTGTTCTTTTTAAAACCTAGCTTGGTTACTGACACTAAAGCTAATTGCAATATTGTTTAGGCAAGGCTACTGATGTTAATTTTGTTATTGCCAGTGTTACTAAAGCTTGTTTTCTTAATATTAGTACTGATTTTACTAATGCCAATTTACCTAATATTTATTCCACTATTACTTATTCTGTTAATACAACTACTACTACTATTACCTCTAATACTACTACTAGTACTAATAATAATTATAACAATTTATAATGCTAAAACTACTAAAGCTAGATCTACAAATGTTATATTTTTGTTAGTAATATTGTTTTTTTGTACTTCTGTAGCTGATATTGATTCTATGAATGATAATTCTGGTAATGCTAGTCTTGCTGTTAACAGTACTGCTAATGTTTATAGTTGTACGGTTAATACTGCAAATTATTATCCATTGCTAATTTTACCAATGGTAGTTTAAATAATGCTAATTCTTCTAATGTGATGAACTTGCAACATGTCCAGGGTGTACTCCACCTCTCACACCGTGATTGCTGGATAAGGGCAGCAGTGACCCTTGTGAGCCACCGTCCTTCATGTTTTAGTTCCTTCCTGGCTTTTTAGCTGGTCTTTAAGTTTTGCAAAAGCCTTTTCATTACTTATGCATTCAAATCAAGCAAAAAAACATCCAAAGCATGATGTTGCCCCCGAGGTAAAAAGGTTCCAGTCACGGAGAAAACCAGAGGTTCAGCTAGACTCTTCCACCTCAGAAGGCAGTAAAATATAAAGAATCAGGAAAAAAATACAGACTTACATAGACATGGAAGATTTGCACATATTTTTGGGTCTCCTGATTTATGTCACAGGGTTGCTGCCAAGTATCTAGAATTACTGGAAACAAAACCACATTTTGTCTGTCCCTCTTCCACCCAAAATAATGACAAGCATCAAATTCAAATGTCTGTTTTGAACAATTACCAGTGTGATTCTAATCAGGACATTGAAAACAAACAAGGGAACAGCAGGTCATGACAAATGGTTCTGAGTCAGGCCTCTTTATGAAGGTGCCCGCAGTGCTTGCCTGACCTGTTAACACCAGAGAAAGGAGCTGGCTGTGGATAAAAGAACTGTGGACACCAGTGCAGAAACCAGAATGATTCAATATACAAAAAATGAGCTTACAAAATAGGTAATAAATCTTTTTGTGTTGGCTGACTGGAGCAGTGGCTACATCATCAGGTTTAATATCTGCACTGTGATGTGCCCCTCTGCCGTGTTTTGATCAGAAATCATGTAAAATGATTTTTTTAGGACACCTCATTGTTTTGTTAAAATAAATGACAACAACATTGCGTGCATTTTAATGTAAAAAGTGTTATAAAAGCTTGTTAGATAAGCATATGTTAAATTTACAGTTTTGCATTGTAAGTTGTAAAATGGATTTTATTAAACGTTTAGCTTTTTTTGTGTGAATTTAGGCCTGTTGTGTAAATTCAGTAGGCCAAAAGGAAAATACAGTTGGACATTCTCACATGAGGTTGTGGTGAACAACATGATACCAAACATGGCAGGTTCAACATTTTTATGGTGAAATATCGATATCTGTTTATATCAATTCTGGGGACAACTCTTAAAAAAATGACAGGGCATTAAAATGACCTTATTTTCATTGATTTTAATATTATCTTTGTGGGGATCAGGATTTTGGTACCCACAAATATTTTGGTCCCCACACTGTGAGTGTACTGTCAGACACTGGTTCCCCAAACATGATAAAACAAACAAACACACACACACACACAGGTTTGTCTTGCTATCTTCGCGGGGACTTGCAATGACCTGTTCATTTTTCATTTGTTTCTATAGCCTAACCCTGACCCTTACCCTTAAACCTAACCATCACAGTACATACCTGACCCGAAACCTAATCCATCCTCAATTCACACCTTAGTCCTAAACCTAACCCCTGACATTTGAATCTTATGGGGACCGGGCTTTGGTCCTCAGATGGTCCTCACAATGTAGTATGTGTTCACATATGGTCTTCACAAAGTAACTTGAACAAGCACACACACACATACACTCCCTTCCACCTTCTCATCACCTCCTTCTCCCATTAGGTAGTGTGAACTCAAGCTGATGACAGCAATGACAGGCCCGGCATGGGGAGACAATGGAGAGAGTAGGCAGTAGTGGGGTAGGACATCTGTTTGGAAACTCAGCTCAGGCATCTGGTCTCTGGAGATTGATGCAGCTGGTGCTGGTATACAAGCCACATCTGGGGCTCTGCTATGATCTGAAAAGTACTTGGCATCTCCCAACAGGAAAAACAAAGTTTGTGTTGTTGCTTCATGTCATAAGGACTCGTTTGGATGATTAACTTTTGAGTAGATGGCAGGTCATCAACTTGAAACACAAATGGCTGTAACAGTAGGAGATATAAAGAACTGTGTAGTGAATCTCCTAGTGACGTCTTCTTCGGCTTTAATTTACCACCCTTGTGTGTTAATAATTAGATCATTTCTGTGTTTCAAAGATGTGTAGGCAGTGGTTGTCAATTAATTTTTGATGACACTTTTTTTTCCCCCTTTGGAATGCTATTATTTATATAGTAACTGGTAAACAGTTTGTCAAAGTCTCAAGAAAATAGCCATTTAAAGAAAAATAAGTGATTCAATGTTTCGCTTTGCGCTTCAACTTTGTTATCAACAAAAGCCTGTGTTCTACTCAGCTTTTTATCAAGAGAGAACAAGATCCATTGAAAGTGGCTGAAGGCTTCACACAAAGCAGCTGCTGAATCCCTGCACATCTGCAGGCTTAATTGATTATTTGTGCAGGGCTGCATGTCTGTACGATGTAGGATACCCAGGGGAAATAATGTAAAACAGATAACGGGATGAAATTTGGGAAAATTGCTTTTTGCAGTCAGGTTTATTAATCTATTCTTCTCCCCTTTTTATTATTATTATTATTATTTTTTTTTTTTCAATTAATCGACCACTTAGCTTTCCCTATTTCAGAACGGAACTTACTGAAAATGTTTGAATTCAGATGTGAAGAGTTCATTAAAGCTAATGAGAAAACCGCTTCTTTAGAGAGACGTTCTGATTTGGTTTTGAATAAATAATGGGAGGAATCAAAACTGTGTGTACCTGGCACTGTTAGTACATTTTATTGTTCTCTTCATTATTCCACCCCTCCTCGTCTTGAATTCAGGTTACCAATGTCCCAAAGGGTATCTTGACATAGAGGTCTGTGTACTTTAAAAGAATAAGCTCCGAACGATTGGACGTGAAACTACTGTGGTACAACACGGGTTTGTGGCAAGATAACTCTGTTCCTCTCAGTGATACTTTTCTTTTCAACTCTCACTCTTTGTTTCGTTTCACGGCTCTTAAGGGGAAAAGAACTTGATTGTGTGCAAGAGGACTGCTGCAGCGCTGCAGGACTGAAGTCATTACAAATGGAAAGGGAAGCCGACAGTTTGTTTTGTGTCATGTGTGCTGTATTGAAAGCTTGGCATTAAGTTACACATCGGGCCAGACGACATAATTGCCTTCTCTGCACAGGGGAGCCTCTTGTTTTCCATTTGAAGTCTACCTCCATCACATTTCACCATTAAGGGAATATGATGTAACAGAGGAAAAGAAGATTCCTGGACCAGTCATCTCATATGCACTGCCAGAGAAGCATAAAGGACATTGAGGACAAATTCAAATAAGTTTGTTATGGCAGTTTTGGTCTACAGCACACAGAAAAAAAATTAGAAAACATTCTGTATTTTTGTTTTTCTAAGCTTTTATTTAAATTCCTAACCTCATCGATGTCATGATCTGTGAAGCAGAAACAAAATAACAAGATCCCAGAAACGAGCTGAATACCCTGCATGGTGGACAGGCTTAGCTTTAGACCTAATGTGAGTAGCTCAATGATTCTGGTGGACATCACAAAGGATGCTTCCCTCTAGAGATTTTGTGGGCACGCCCCACAGAGAAGACAATCTTAGACAGACCCATAACTTTCCAGAGAGAAGATTAAGATTATGTGGCATGGAATAGGAGCTGGAGAGTCTCACAGGGAAAAGGGATGTCTGTTTCCTTCCTGGGTCTGGTCTCAAACCACAGAGAAACAACAACAAAACAAACAAACAAACAAAAAAAAAATCATGGATGGATCTGCAGTTTATCATTGTTTTCCTGTCTTGTGTGATATTAGTATAAACCAGGGGTCTGCAACCTTTATGATCAAAAGAGCCATTTTACGCCTTAGTTCACCAACAGAAATGTATTCAGAGATGCAACAACCTGCTACAACTGTGATTATCAACTGGTGGCCCATGGGCCATTTTAAGTTTGTTGGAGTTGCCTTTGTAGCCAGTAGGGGTGACATTATAAATGTAAAAAATATCTAATAATTTATATTTTTACAATTTAAGAAAAATGAAAAGACCAGATTCTTGTAAGAGGGTGTAGTTTTTTTAATTAATTAAAAACTATGAACTATGCAGACCTATGTACGTATTTTTTTTTAAGTGTGAAAAAATTAATTAACTATAGAAATAATGCATGAAGTTAAAGTGAGTCTGTTTTACTCCTTGTACATATTCCAGCAAAAAAAAAAATGACAGGAAAACTACGGTGGTCATTTTTTGTTGTTTGTATAACAACCAATAAAACTCAATTTTATTGTAGTTTTTGGTCAAAGCTTGAAAGAGCCGCTGCACATGGACCAAAGAGCCACATGTGGCTCCAGAGCCGCAGGTTGCAGACCCCTGGTATAAACTATATCTTGGTTTTCGACCATTAGAAAGATAAGATATGTGATGTCTTTAGGTTAGTGATTACAACGTGTTTAGATAGACATGTAAAGTTAGTTGTTAACAGTTGAGAAGAAGGTTGCTGGATCCAATCCCAGCCACAGACCTTTGTGAGTTTGTATGTTCTCTTCGTGCATGTGTGGGTTTTCTCCGGGTATTCCGGTTTCCTCCCACACACCAAAAACATGCATGTTAGGCTGATTGGTAACTCTAAACCATCTCTAGGTGATAGTGAGAGAGTTAATGGTTGTTTGTCTCTGTGTGTTCCTGTGATGGACTGGAGACGTGTCCAGGGTGTCCCCCGCATCTCGCACAGTGATAGCTGGGCATAGGTACTAGTGCCCCCCACAACCCGAGAAGGAAGAAGCCTGTAAAGATAATGGATGGATGGATGGGTGCATGCCTAAAACTTTTTAATAAACCTTTTTGGCTTCACTCTATGGATATTGATGTTTATTCAAGCTTTTCAATCTCCAAAGAGAAATAAAATGCATGCCCAAGTGTCAACATTTGTGCAGCTAATTATATTTCCTCGTAGCACGGGAAACATAAATTCGTCATTGTTTTATTTATTTATATTTTTTACAGGTCTCCACATAATTTTTCATTTCCTTTGTTTATCATCCTCACTCCCTGGGGTACTCGCGTCTCAGCACATCAACATAAATCTCTGCTGGCTTTGATGTCAAGGACTGATGTGGGGAAGATTTTCAGCTGGGGCCATTTCCAAACCCCACGGCACTGGTATGTGACAACCAGGTGATGTTTTCCTTGGAGGGTTTTTGGAGGCTGTCTAACCAGGTCTTTTTTTTTTTTTTATATTGTCCCATTTGAGAGCAACTTATAAAAAAAAAAAAAAAAAGTCTAGGAGGATGACTTTCTTGTAGTCAGAATGCTAATACAAACTGCAAAGTATACTGAATATTTAATTCAGAAGGGAAACATATGGAAACCTTAACCAAACTGACAGGCATGTTCACTAAAATTGAGCTGGGGTGTTATCTGCTCTATTTTTACCTTTTTATCATATCTGCGCAGTCTCGGCTTCACACTCACAAAGCAAATAGCGCTAGATATATGCTGACACAAAAACCCATTAAATTTAGCAGCTGGGAATAATTTGCACTCCTTTTCCATCAGAACATACAGATCACTGTTGCTTTTGTTGCACAGTTTTACTATGTCTGTCACAATCACATAAGAAACAAAAGTCACAAAGAGACAGATAAAAGGTTTTCTCACAATGAGCTGCAGCAGCTGAGATACAGGAATGTTTCTTAGAACTTGATGAAATATATCTCACTTTATCATGAAGGAATCATGTTGAAGATGACTTTTCTTAACCAGCAGGTCACATTTTGTGTCATCGTTTCTTCCTATTTGTTACTTAAAGCTCTCACTTACTAAAGTGCTTTGAGTATCTCAATAAGATGGAAAGGCGTTATACAGTATACATTAAGTACAGTCCATTTAGTCATTCAACCTTTATTTATACAGGTTAACCCCATTGAGCCTTGGGGACTAATTTACAAGAGAGACCTGATTTTAACAAAGAGTGATGACAACAGTAGACAACAAAGACAACCTTAAAATAAAGCATACTAATTGAGAAGAACAAATGAAAGAAAATTGTAATAAAAATGAAACAAACATCTAGGTTGTAACCATATTTACTTAATAAATTGATTAAAAAAAGGTTAATCTGAACAGTGGAGCACTCCATCCTCATCTGGAGGATTTGGACCACTGTTCCATTCTTTAACATGTGAATGGGACTGGGGTTTTTGCACAAGTCATCCGGCCAAATGATTACCTTTAATTCTATTTGTTAATCTTTGAATCAAAAATGTGTGGCCTTGTATGTTTAAATGATCTATAAGCAGGATTTCTATAAATACTGACAATAAAACCACAGCAAGGATTTACACACATTTTTGACTATTTACTGTATTTGTTGATGTAATAATTTCTGACATCACTGGAAGAGGAGATTAATAATTTTTCCCTGAAATGCTTCCTGTCACTTTTTTTTTTTGTGACAGCAAAATTGCAGCAGATTGCAAAACTTCATAATTTGTTCTTCAGATGGCATGTTTTTCACATTAACTGTGTTGCAAACGGTGCTGATCTTTGAGAATCCCATGCTTTTTTCTCGGGTAGATATTCACATAAATGTGCAATGGTTTTTATTTAAATGCTGCTAATTACTTAATTTAAATGTAGGGAAACTGCACCAGCACAGAGAGACACGTTGTAGTTGTCAGCCAAGTCAGAGGTCCAAACCTCACTTTGAAAATTAGATGCAAAATCTGAAATTGCAATCTGTTAGTGAATTTAGGACATATTGCTTACACAAAACAATGACAGACTGGTGGACTTTTGTCACATTTGTGCCACCAACAAGCTCTTTTATATTAATCATACAGGACTTAACCTCAACATAGCGCTGGAAACGAGGTGGAGAATGACAGTCTATGAGTGAGTTCTTGTAGTGGTGATAGGTGAGAGCAACAGAAAGGTAGTGCTGGGGTTTATTTGGTTCAGTGCACATGTGTGAGCAAACACACACACATACACATAAGTTTGCATTTCTTTACTTTTTAGAATAATGTATTGTTTTGCATTAATTTTTGTAGCCTAACCCAACACTTATCCTAAACCTAACCATTTCCAGTACATGCCTAACTCTAACCCAAACTCAATTTACAGCATAGACCTAAACCTGGTTTGCTATCTTAACCCAAGTCCCCTTCAGGATTACCATTTCAAGTTCAAGTCAATTTTATGTCATTCACATTACATGTGGTACATGAGGTGGAACGAAAATATGTACTCAAGGTCCCAGTTACATCCAAAAATAGCAAAAATAGAACATATAAAAAGAAACAGTACTTTGTATAGGGATCTAAGATATACACTAAGATAGTGCAGCATGAGATAATCAGCAGCATGGATTATCTGCAGCACAAATAAGTCACATATCACCAATTAAAGTGGCATTAAAGATATTTTTTACAATATTTCTGACAAGGTAGGCGATTTTACCAGAAAATGTCACAAAATGTAGAAAAAAAGAAACACAACTAGGTACATACACACAATGCAGAATGGACACTTAACAGCTTTAGACAATTGAAAATGTTTTTTAAATAATAGTTCAGAGATATGTGAGGGACTTAACTGTTAGGATGGCAGACCCACCAAAATTACCTCAGTCCATTTCACTGCCACAGCTCAGCCCAGAATTCAGGAACATAATGATAAACACACACAAGCCTCCTGCTAATGGATGCTAACAGGGATCTCACATCATTATCCACAGATCTTTTAATCAGTACATCTTTCTCATATGATACCATATTTTATCATCTACTAATGAAAGGCGGTGTGCAAGTCTGCATGTTAATGTTGGAGGTGTTCAGCTGAGTACTTCTGCCTCAGTTAAATCTAGAGGAGCAGACATGTGTTTCCCTGCTGTGCTTATGGCTCTACGAGCCTCTTACCCTCTTCTTCATTGGTGCCCACTCTGAATTATTTAAACAGGAGGGACCACTTTCTTTGTCTTGTTCCATCAAGAGGGACGTTCAAATCTCAGTTTCATGAGATTAGCTCTCATATTAATATACAACACAGAAAACTCCTGTTTGATTTTATGCTGTGTCTGAAAACAGGTTTGGTTAGAGTTTAAGCTGCAGCTTGGTTTTCACTTTAAGAGGGACGAGGCGGCGCTGGGAAGCAGAGCGGGAGCTACCTGAGCTGCCTGGTTGTTGCAGCCTTCAGCCAAGATGCTTCCAGATTCTTCGCATCATCGAACGTTGCTTCAGCGAAACGTTGCATTTTGTTTCTGCTGTTTGTTTCTTGGAGTCAAACAATATTAAAACAAAAAAAAAATTACATGTGTTTTCTCAAGGTAATAGCGAAGATGTATCTGTTTCACTTTTTTTTTTTTTCTTCAATATTTATAATGTTTCCATGAGAATGTCAGTTTCATGTTTTATAGTTATAATTAGCTGGAGATTTCAGTATTATATGAACATATAAACAAAAAAAATGTTTTTGAGATTTCTGTGCTATCTAGTTTGTTTGGAATCATACTGACATCATTTACTGTGATAAATGC
>JAVCKU010000013.1:1588016-1600120 GCA_032273985.1 Hypsolebias coamazonicus
TTCGGCCGATGACGTCACGGGCGGGGGGGGCCGGATACGTGAAACGCCGGTTACCGGGAACGCCGGAAACCGGGGGTTACCTGTACTTTTTTCCCCCACCTTAGACATTTTTGGACTGATGCAACTTATAGAACGGTGCGACTTGTACATCGTAAAATACAGTAGTATCAGGTGATAACAAGTACATAAAACTCATAAAATCAAAACTCATAAAACCCTTGTTGTGAGGAGTGTTAGGACAATCTGCATATGAATCTAGCTTAGCTCAGCTTCATATCTTGAACTCCACGCTCTATTCTTTGAATTGAGAAAGCTCCTTGGATGAGAAGTGAAACATCTTCTGTTACAAATAAAGCTCATTTGTTATTGTCTTGAAATGCTTTGACTTTACCATGTCCCGAATGACTGAGAATTGTCACCAGCATGCAAAAAACTCAGTTTCAGTAAAAAGTAAAACTACAATTAGCAGCAGAAGGTGCTCCAAAAACACCCTAATTTACTGACTGTCACCAAAAGAGACAACTTCTTTGAAAAGAAGTTCTCTTGGTTTTCTAACCTGGAACCTGAAGGAAGGTTCACACAATGTAATGGAGGAAAATCAAAAAAATATGATGAAAATGATTACTGCTGAGTGGAGAACTTTTAACACCACACATGTAAGAGATAATGAAGCAGACTGGTGCAAACACACACTAACTCCACACAGTGAGACCACTCCTATATAGACAACTCTTCGATCATGTTTTTGGACTCAATTCAGAGCTCCCGCCTAAATCAGATCCACTAAACGAATCAAGCCTGTTGTGCAGAGCAAGCTTCCCATTTCAATCTCAGCAAGCCAACAGAAACAGATCCATAGCTCTCCCCTTGTAAAGGTCATGCTACTTTCCATCCACAGAGCAATGATGTGAGTTTTAGAAGAGCTCCGAACCACAACACTTTATGGATTAAAGCCCTCAGCCCCTCCCGCACGCTAAAATCATTTTGCTAATGGAATGCACCGAGCATTCTGCTTTAAAAAAAAAAAAAAAAAAAGTTATTTGTAGAGAGCAACAGATAATCCATTTTGCCAACACAGACCTGAGAGAGCACCCACTTATGCTATCATGTGCACCGGAGACACTCTAATCCATAATCCACTCTTCATTTGTGATTGCTTACATCAGGAAATTGCTTGCATCATATGTACAGTCCTGGAATATTAACCAAGGAGAACATAGCTCGGGCTGTGGCGCAGGCTGGTTTGGTGTGCATGGGTGGTACATCGATGACTCCCACATCAACTAATGGAGTGCCTTGTCAGACATTTATTCAACGAAGAGGTGGCAGTAGACAATGTCTGCCTGAAGAAATCTAAAAGAAATCTCTGCAGCATGTGGTTTGCTTTCCAACTTTAATGAAAATAACCAAAAAGTGAATGACTTAAAAAGCAATCTTTAAAGGAATAACTGCACCCCATCTTTCATGCCAGAGTTTTCAGCAGAGTTAAAGCCTATTTGGTCAAAAGGTTAATGATAAATTTAAGTTATTTATACTTGCAGACAGGTAACTAGCCTTTTTTAAATTTTACATCCAAAAAAGTTCAATCATGTCATCCAATGAGAATTGTGCTGCTGTTGTTCGGTGTATTGTTTTGCCCCATTAGTGACTGACATATATCTTAAATCTTCTAATGTACCGTTTGGTGTTTGTTTAGCAAATATCTTAGTTTATATCCTTATTTACTACTTCTTTTTACACTTTACATTTTTGCTATTGTTTGATGTAACTTGGACCCTGTGTACACAATTTTGTTCCACTGCATGTACCCCATGTGATGCGAATGACAAATAAAGAAACTCTGACTCAAGGACTTCATCAGTCCGAGGAGCCACAACAATTGAGTCCTACAAGCAGCACATCTACATTATGGACCACCAGTTTGCTGGTGATAAGATGGTGTCTGGAGCCCACTCTCTCCCCCATCGACTCCACTGAGGCAGCCGTAGCCGAAGTGGTTCAAAACATCAAAGTTCATGCTCAATGATCCAGATAAAAAAGTCGACCGGTCGACAGGGGAGAAGGCCCCAGAAATTATCTTATCACCAGCAGACTGGTTGACCCACTATGTGGGTGTGCTGCTTGTAGGACTGAATTTGTTGTGGCTCCTCGGACTATTGAAGTTCTTTGGATGAAGAACGAAACGTCTCAACAAAAAAAGAAACCATCCAGATGACCTGACTGAACTTTGTTGGATTCTTTATCAGTACAGTATTGTGAAGTAAGGTGTGTGATCACAAACAGGTAGGTGTGTGTTTCAGTTAAAATGAGAGCCTTGCCTGTCTATTTTGTGTGTGTCTCTAATATATAGCCTCTTTCATTGGGGGATAAACTGGCTACAAAGCCACCTTTATGGAAACTTAATGAATCTATTAGCAATGCTTTACTCTGTTCCCTCCCCTGTCCTCAACTCTGGGGGGAAGACACTCTCAGTCTGTCTGCAATGCTGGAAGGAGTATAGCTTCTTCTCTACAAAGAACTAGCTCTTCTTTCTCAGTGGGACAAGAGAGGGATAAGTCAGGGGTCATAGAAGACTGTGACCCCCATGATCCTTCCTCCCTGTACCTGCTGGTTCACTCCAGGGTCACCATAAACACGCATAAAAATGCTATAAGAGTAGAAAATTATCTAAAATAGTTGAAATTGTACCAAATAGCATTCATGGAAGGGACTGGGTGTCACATGAAACAGACTGATTTTGGGAAACTTAAGCACAGAAACAAAAAGCCCAACTGCTTACTAATAAGTTTTCAATGTCCCATGTTGCTCTGAAGGTACTTTACAAAATCTGGGCTAAGAAACTCTTACTCTAGGTAAATTTAGGTCTGGACAAAATCTTTCTCCAGCACGTTCAAGCAACAAAGTCAAAATTAGCTGTTAATTTTGACTGAATATGACCAAGAAGAGCTTATGTTGCGACGTATCTTTAATGAAAAGATTCACAGACAAAATGTGCAGATCCAATTCACAAAATCCAAGTTAAGTTGTTGAGACTACAGACAAAATATTAAAAACAATGTGGGAAAGATTTTAATTTGTCATCATTTTAGAGATAAAGGTGGGTTTATTTCTTTAAAAATGTACTGGTAATAATTTATTTAAAATATTGAAAAAAATATATATATTTATATTTTTTTTAACAAATGGATGACATTTTTAGAACAAAATATCTGAATTACACTTGTAATTTTTGACACACATTATTGCCACTCTCCAACTAAGGACATTGAAATTAGGATTCATGAGTCATTCTTTATGTATTATCCAATCCTAGAAACTGACAGTCAGCTTAGTTACAAAACAGCCCAAATATATTATTTATACGTGCATGTGAGTGTTGTTATGAATGAAAATGTGTACACTGTAATAAATTAATAAAAATTAATTGCTATGTTTTAAGTGGTGACCACAGGAAGAATAGTCTCTACTACTGTAGAAACTAATGGGGATCCTTAAATAAATAAATTAAATAAATAAATAAAAAACATTGCTATCTAAACACCAGAGTTAGAAAGGGTCCTGAAAATTTGTACACAAATGCAAGTATTGTTACACTGCTTGAATTGTACTCAAATACAAGTAAAAGTACTGGTGTTAGGAAAATACTTAAGTAAAAGTACAAAGTACTCTTTTCAAAAACTACTCAGAAGTACTTACCTTTTAACCAATTGATGTTTTATTGTGTTGCCAATAATAACAGCCACATTCAAAGCTCATTACTCAGAAGCTCCATCTTATTTTAGTACCAGTTAAACTGATGGCAGTGACAAGATCTAAGATTTTGACAAATAACCCACACATACAAACAATAAAACAGCAATATCATACAGGTAACTGTAAAACCTCGTATACCACAATATATTTTTTTAGATTAGATGCTGAAGTCTTGAAGCTTCTTTCACCGTAGAGCTGAAACAAAGTTTGTATCTGGACACTGTCTCCTTTTCACTCTCTGTACATGAAACATTCCTCCAGGTACGGCCACGGGCGCTCGTCCTCAACCTTTACCTCCTCATTTTCTCTGTTGACAGTGTTGTCCTCTGTCTCCATTTTGGCTTTTTTCTCCAAATCTTCAGCCCATAAATGACTCTCTCCTCTACGGAGTTGTCCTTTGCTTAAGTCATAGGCAACTGGTGCGTTCACGATCTGAGAGTCTTATTGGCTACAGATGTGCAGATGAATGGTTTGAATGCGGTATTAATTCAAGTTGCAGTCGTACTCAGTAGTGACTTCTGATTTTAAAAGTGGCGAAGTAGATTACAGGTACATGGTCTAAATCAGGGGTGTCAAACCCACTTACAAAAAAGGGGCCAAAATTAAACCCTTTTACAAACTAAGGGCCGGTTTCAGAATCTACATTAACTCAAGTTAGATACCAAACATGTTTTCTTGGTTGCAGGTTCCTCAACTAGAGTTTGATTGGTCTCATTTGATGTGCTCTGTTGCACTTTTGACATCACAATCAAAGATTACTGAAAAAAAATTGAAGCAATGAAAGAATTTTACATTTAAAATAACATCGTGGGGGGCAGATAAGATGCCAACATTTGGCCCCCGGGCCTTGAGTTTGATGCATATGGTCTAAATTGTGCTCAAGTATGAGTAAAATTACACATTTGAAAGAAATACTCATAAAAGTACAAGTACCCAAAAAATCTACTTAATTACAGTAATGTGAGTATTTGTAATTCGCTACTTCCACCCCTGCTAAACACCAGATATTTGTCCTAGTTGTTCGTCTTAAGCCACTCATGGACTGACATGTGGCACTCCTCTCCAGTCTGACACAAGGTCAGACTAGGGGTTAAAAGTCTATGTTGGCTCTAGCAATAGCCCAAAATGGCTCATTGTTCAGAGGCCAGAGGTGCAGAGGGCACACAGTGAGAGGTGAAGCTAGGAGAGCGCCACACTATCCCCAAAGACATAGGAGTCCTCAGTGTGACCCGTCCTCGTAGCCACCGCCTCGTTTCATCTTTTGTTCTGTGTGATTTGGAAAGGTCAGAAAGATAAGCAGAAAGTTGACCACTTTTTTAAGTGCTGGTGGTCCTGCCTGCGCACGTGGAGGCCAGTGACACTGAAGGACTTAAGAAAATAGTTGGAAGTTGTCTTTAGGCTCACTGAAGCTTGTGTATGAGACATAACAAGAGGACAGCTAGCATTCCGCACTGAGATATGAAAATGGCACAAAACTCCCTGTAACTGTGGGAATTGGTTTTCTGTCGTTTCTTTAATCCTTGTGTTTCCTGCACTCCACGGTGTTTCTCGTCCTTGTTGTTCAGCTCCTGTCTCACCTGGCTCCAATTCTAATCAGCCCAGGCGTTTGTCATTCTTGTCATTAGTCTCCCTATACATTCAGCGTCTGGTTTCCCCTTTGTCCGTGCGTGAAAGCCCGTTATGTCTGTTCCTCCATCGTTTCCTACATCTTATCGTTCATGCAAGTTCTGTGGCCCCGTCAGCCTTTTGTTTTGTTCATGTTAAATAAATAGACTCATTTTACTTTTACCTCAGAGTCTCCTGTGTCTGCCTGCACATGGGTTCAACCCATTAAACAACAGATCATGATAATAACTAGCAGTTGTTTAAAGTCAGAAGTCCTTGTTTACCATACAATAAATCAAGTATACTTTTCTATACCAAGTTTGACAATTTTGTGTAAAATCAATGTTATTTGAGATTGACAAAAAATGATTAAAAGTGTATTCTCTGTCACAAGTCACTACAGAACATTAGTGCTGTCACTCCATAGCAAGAAGATCTTGGGTTTAAAACTTGACCGGGACCTTTCTGTGTGGAGCTGCATGTTCCTTCTGTTCATGTAAGTAGGTTTCCTTCAGTTACATTAGTTTCCTCCTACAGTCCAAACTGATGCATGTTGGGTTAACTACGTTTTAAGTGGCTTTTAGTGTTAGTCAGTGTGTGCAAGGTTGTTTCTATGTGCTGGCCCTTTGATAACTTACTGTCCTGGCCTCTTTCTCAACGACAGCTGGAAACAGACATGAGCTCCTTGAGACCCTCGGCATGGGAGCAAGGATGAAAGGGATGGACAGATGTAAGTGTTACAACCAAGTTTCACCAAATAAATCATAGTGTGGATAGTTCACCTTTTATACATGCATTGAAGAATAAAAAAAGGAGTAGTTCAGTGGTCAGTGCTGCAGTCTTGTAACACTAATTGTTGGTTTGAACCCAGATTGCATCAGGAAGTGCATCCATAAAACCATTTCCAAATCTTTCATGCTTGTAATTCCCTGAGCTTTATAACGTGAGCTCATTCATCAGCTGATGGCAACACCTGGGCTCTGACCATTTACGTCACATGTGTCAAACTTCAGGCCCGGGGGCCAAATGTGGTCCTCATTGACATCGTCTGGCCCCCAAGATGATATGCGAGATGCAAAATACTTTTTATCACTTGACTTTTTTTCAGTAATCTTTGATTAATTTGTCAAAAGCACAACAGAGAATATCAAATGATACCAATCAAACTCTTGTTGAAGAACCTCTGACCAAGAAAAGATGTTGAGTGTCTGACTTGAGTTACCAGTAATGTAGTCTCTGAAACTGGCCCTTAGTTTGAAAAAGGTTTTATTTTTGGCCCCCTTTTGTAAGTGAGTTTGACACCCCTGATCTACGTGATACAGTCTGTGTGCTCACCTGAGCTCTCTGCTGTGACACTGCTGTAGATCCTGTGTCTGTTGAATCTGAGCCTGGCAGAAGGTAAGGAAGCTGTCCAGAGTCACACCGAGTTGTTGAGCAGCTATAGGACACACACAGGAGTCTGTCTGCTGGTCATCAATGATCCTCAGGCTACACGCTGCTTTCTGCAGTGCTGATCTAACAAGAAAAAGGCAGAACGTTTCCGATCTAATCTCAGGGATTCAGACTGAGGTTAAAAAAATAAAAGACATGAAGCTTTTCTCAGACCTTCAACAACAAACAATTCAATGACTTACAAAATAAACAGCTTATTTTGTTCCGTTCCTTTTATCAAGATGGTGATTTTCAAACGATCGGATCGTAAACCTATCAGGTAACATCACAGTCTCAGTACGATCGTAATGGTTTGTTTTGAGACAGAAAAGTTTGAGGAGCTGTTTCCTCTAGCTTGGCAGCTCTTTAATAAAATTAGTAACAGAGCTGGTGGATTTTATCCAATTTTTTTATACGCATCAGCCTTGAACTAAGAGGGAACCCTGAGTAAGTGGGTGCTGTGGAAGAAGAAACTGTCGCCTGAGGCTAAGGATGTGTAAGGAGAAGAATCCCAGCCAGACTGGGAGCCTCTTCCAGCAAAGCTCTGGCCAACTGTGGTCAGTGGTAAAATGATGAGCTGGAAACTCTACCAGGCAATAAGGACAACAAAACCTTTTATTAGTCAAGCTTTTACATCATAATGTTAATTTCAGAAGAAAAACAAAGAAAGAAAGAAAGAAATCAGAGCATATGCGCCAAAACTTTTCCTCAACACATAAGAGTAAAAAAAAAAGAGTTGAAGTTCATGCACAGGTTCAGACTGACTGATAAAGAGTGCACCATTTAGTTTTATCCCATTATAATATAAATAATTTGTGTTACAGTAGTCTCTCATTTATCATGGGGGACGATAAGTGAAAAACCGCAAAGCAGGAATATTAATACAAGTAGGAAGTAGTAGCTAATTTTTATCATTTATATTTATAAAGGCTTTTTTAATCTTTCTCACACGCTTGCAATATTCAAAACAATGTTTTTAAACTCTGAATGCTCTAAAAGATCACAGAGTGTCATGATTTCAGCTCCCTGCCTCCTCTGCTCTCAGCCACCTGCGAGCGCTCTCGGCCACGCCCACTTCTCCGCTCTGCACGGCGATCAGCTGATCAGCTGCAGCAGGAAGTTTATCCTGCGGTATGGGCTGCACAGAGGTGCAGCAGGTGCTAAATAATTTTAAATAATTTATTTTAAATAAAAAAAATTCCATGCCGATAGTGAGAATAAGTCTTACTTTACATAGTGCCACTTGTGTTTCATTCATTCAACCGCTATTTAAACAAGTTAGTCCCATTGAGCCACAAGAACCCATTTACAAGAGAGACATGAATTTTAACAATGACAACAGTGGACAACAACAACAATAGACAATCATAAAGATGCATACAAATTTAAGTTTTTTATTTTTTATTTTTTTTACTGTTGAAAACAAAACGATAAAAGGAAAAAAGAAACGTAGCAAAAAAAAAAAAACTAGATTACAAAGTAATTATTACATTAGTAGATTAATAGCTTATTATTCATCACTTTTGAATAAAGCGTGTCCCGTTACGCTGCTCTATTTGAAATAAAGTTTTCTTTTAAACAAAACACTTGAGTTTATTTTACATAATATCACAGAAACTTTGAAGCATTTTGTACATCTATATAGTGGAGGACATAACCAAAACTGAGGTGGACTAGTGCTTCAGACATGGACCGTATACTTTGTGAAAATGTTTCAAGATCACACTGTAATGCATAAACAGTTCATTTAATATATAGATAGCACGCAGTGCTTTTGTAATTTTGCCACCATGCTAAGAAAAAAAACGTGAACAGAGCAGAAAGGGTCTGTGGAATGTTAGATGTGGTCCACTGGTCTCTTTAGCAAAGATGGGTATTAGATTCCAGCCCTGCGGGCATATTGTCTGGCCGGCTGTCTTCAAATGAAGCTCCAAACCAAAACAGGACCTTCTGGTTGTTGCATGACCTCACTGAGGTGGGGAGTGTAATTTGATTTAGAAACATGCTCCACTTGTGCACGTCGTAAAGATCCATGTCCCAAATATTTAGACGTGGTAAGTCCTTGTTGAGACAAAGGCTCAAGAATCGCCCTTCTCAAAATGTTGCATGATCCTGGAGCATAAATGCGTCTACTGGAGCTTGAATGGAACATTTTGTAAGATGTGTTCAGTTGTTCTTGTGCAAAATAAAACAAACAAACAAATAAATACAATGCCACAAAGCAATTTTATAATCTATTTTGCTAACTTCTTTTTGTGTGAGAACGATTCAAACATATTTCCAGTTTGTTAGGAAGGTTCTTTATAATCAGGCATACACACCACATACTTCAAATATTTTTAAACTATATTTTATTTGTTATTTACAATTTTTGTTTTTGTTTCGGCAATTCTGACAAAAATGCTGAAATAGCCATGCAGAGTAGAGCTGCGATATTTGGCCCGAGCCCCCAGCCTGAACCGGCGGCCGGGTCGGGTCAAATTGATGTGTTTGATGGGCGGACCGGGTCGGGCTTTGGTGAGGTTTTAGAAGTGACTGCATTTATTTTTATTTAATTTTTTCCTTGGGTGCACACCTGCCGAGGAAGATCTGGCGTGAGGCCGTTGCCCTGGATTACCTGCAGATTATTCTTCACCCCGGTTCCATTGACGGGGAGGGCACCCCGCTTGTATAATGGTAGAGGAAACACTGGAGTGTGTTGCTTGTGGGACTGAGTTTGTTGTAGCTCCTCAGACTGATGAAGTCCTTTGGATTAAGGACGAAACATCAACAAAAAAAAAAAAAAGAAACCGTCCAGATGACCTGACTGAACTTTGTTGGATACTATTATATTCTTCATTAAACTAACATAAACTTGATTCCCCTTTGCGATGTAAACACTGTACTTGGCTCATAATTCTTCTACACCCTTTTTTTGGGCATACACTTGTATTTCATTTAGTGAAGGTTTCCTCAAAAACCATAATGTGGAATTGTTTAATCAGGCCAGTGTTTGCTTTATTTTTATCATCTATATCTCCTGGATCAGGAACTGCTTACACAGAGAATAATTCTTAGCATTTGGCTTTTAGTGCTTTAATTTAGATGGTGTTATCACTGGCTGAGATGAAAGGACCAGGGCACGTGTGTGGAAACAGAAGGTCACTGCTGGCAGTGAAGCTTAAGAAAAGTTCAGTGAAATATTGAGGTAATGTTACAGAAAAAGTCTCCAGTAACAATCCGCACATTTAGAATTACTCTGGACAGAGATCAGCTAAAATAATTTGCAAATAAAACATACAGTGCTTATCATACATATATTATATATATATATAACAACATTAGAAAAGCTAAGGGACAGTAGAGCATGAAAAATGAAATAATGGCTGACATTTGTTACTTAGACATTTGCTAGTTATATGCAAGTAGCATTCATGTGGGATGTCCCAGGTTAAGATATTTGGATGTTTGGTTAAAAAAATATAATAATTAAAAAAAAAAATTTAAGTGAAAGCCTTTTGGCCGAGCTAATAAAGTTTGTTGTATTTTTGAATGTTTAGTTGTTACTACAATAAATAGGTGTGAGTAATATTTAGTAACAAGTGACATTTTAATAAATTAAAGCTTACAGCACTGTTCATCAGAACAAAGGAAGCAGGAAAAACAAAGTGATCATATTTTTTAGATAAACTACAAGCAAATATTGCGTGTGGAGAGTATTTAGGAATTGTAAATGAATGAATGTGAAGAGAAAAGAAAAAAGTTGCATTATCAGTAGTTTGGGCTTTACGAGCATTTGGTGTATGTAGAGTCCACAGGTGTGAGTGGAAACCTGCAGTAATCTAACAGGGACTGTGGATCATCGTGGTAATCCTGGGACGTGGACACAGAGACTTGTCTGGAATGTTTAGATGACCTGAACCAAAAGACGTCGTGCTGGATAAAACTGGGGTTTTCACAGATATGTTCCTTTGCACATCACTCAGGATGAGTGGCGTTTCAGAGGAAAGGAAACTAAATATTTGTCTTTAATAATTTTATGGAAGAACTTTGAAAATTAATTCTCTTAACTTTAAGCAGGAAAATATGACTTGGACAACAGACATCTAGAAATATTAGGTTGATGACAGATTAGTTGACGCCCTGCCTGTCATGTGCTAAACACACACACACACACACAAACAGTAACACAATGTGCTCATTCCCCGAGGAACAGTTGCTCCGTCAGCCCTCTCCTACCTCCAACCACTTTCCTGCTGAAGAGGATTCCCAGACAAGTGGACTTCTCGAAGGAAACGGCATCCCTTCAGATTTTCACACACGTTCTGCAGCTCTAAAAAGAAGAAACGGACAAAACTATTTAATTTGGTAAAATAAAAAATGTACGAACTAGATGAAATATTTAAACATCTGTTCCACAAAACTATAAACTAGTATAATAGATAGTTCAAGTCATTTGAAGTTGGGTTCTCTGAGGAAAAACTCAAGCGTAACTGATTTCTTATTCGTTTTAGAAAGCTCTTTGAATAATCTTGGTTTGAAAAACTTTAACGACCTCAAGATAATGACTTGTTAAAACAGAGCAAGGACCAACGTGGACTGCTGTCTTCTTAAAGCAACTAGTCTCCAGACGTTCGTAGCCTTTGATTATAATAATATTTTTATAATATTTGATATTAATACTAGCCTTTACACTGCCATAAATATTAGTTACGCTGACAGAAAGACGATATTCCAATCAGAAGTGCCCCAGGCAGCACCAAAAGTGCTACAGCTAGATGCTGCTGCAGTTATTTGTGCTTGGTACTAACCACAGGAATCTAAATAAACATTTGTATAATCGTCGGTGTTGTTTTAAGACAGAAGCTGTCCACTTTAGTCGTGTCTCCGCTTTCTGTGAGCTGCTAGTTTGTTGATCCAATAAAAATAAACCATTTTCCAAACTGAGGCTGTTCAAAGAACAGTCTACAGCAAACACCAAAGTCCATGCTCAATTATCCAGGTATAAAATCCAACAATGTCCCATCGTGTCTACAGCAAACAAGATATTAACTGCTCTGAATCGTTCCACAAAACTTCACCTCAGAAGAACCAAACTACCACTAAGTATCCTTTTCTTCCAAGTGACTGGCTGCAGCCTGAAAAGCAGCAATGTGGAACGACAATCTCTAAGATACTTGAGGCCAGTGAGCTCAAGAATCTTACCTCCCTAAACTTCTGTCATCATCGTGGCTGGGCCATAATAGATGGACAAATCTACTGCTTCCTAATTCCTTTGTCAGTTTGTGTTGCAGTAAAACACATGCACATAGATTACTGTTCTTAGTGAAGAGATT
>JAVCKU010000013.1:1781832-1792357 GCA_032273985.1 Hypsolebias coamazonicus
GGTTAGAGATTCATGAGTCTAACAGCTTCAGGGTAGAAGCTGTTCCTCAGTCTAGTGGTTCTACACTTAATGCTCCACAACCTTCTGCCTGAAGGGAGTGAGGCAAAAAGTGAGTGTGCTGGTTCATACCATGTCCAGTGAGGTTGGCCCTCTTTCTCATGTCCTGCAGCCTGCATGGAGCAGAAGTAGAGGCTTAGCATGGTAACATTACGTTCACGTCAGATTTTTTTAGCAACATTAAGCTGTTTCATTTCTAATCTGAATCTGTTACTATGGCAACTGAGGCTGTAAACCTAAGCATCTCCAGAGATCGAACAGGTCCTTAACCTAAAGTGTTCTCTAAAAACTATTAGATCAAACTAATGTTAGTTTGACTTTCTGAAATGCCTCTAAACCATGAAAGACTTCAAGTTGTTTGATCATAAAAATAAGCATGTCTGAGTGCAGTGCATATTATTTTGTCTGTTGGTTCAGTTTATTATTATTATTATTATTATTATTAATAATAATAATAATAATAATAATAATAATAATACATTTTATTTGTATAATGCTTTTCTAAATGCGCAAAGATGCTTCACAGCAATTTTATAAAATGTCTGAATGCCTGATTAAAATCACAGGTTGACTGTGATCATTTTAATGTAACAAAACAAAACGGATGTTTAAAATTGGCTCACTCGGTGAATAAATAAAATATTTGGAACGACACTTAAAAGAAAAAGTTTAAACTTCTGTCCAACAGAGTGAAGTCAGCTCCTCTGGATGGTTTCTTTCTGTTGAAACATTTTGTCCAAAAGACTCGATCAGTCCGAGGAGCCACAAGAAACTCGGACTTAAAACCCGATGATTCCCGCTGGGGGGAGGTAGAGGCAAATGGCTCTTCATCCTCAGGATCAGACAACATGTGTAGAGACACATTTGTGTCTGAGGAGGTGGATTGGTCCTCTTTTTGAAGCTCCAGAACCGCTGATGACGAGGCCTGTGAGGCTGAGGAAGAGGACGGCTCCTCATCCTGGCCTGTGGCAGAAGGTGGTCCAAAATGTTTCACAACTGCCCTGAATTTACATTAAAATATTAAAATACTACACATAAAACATCTGATACATCATACATTAGTTGCATCATTATCAAACATTCATAATTCTTTGCCTCACAATGCTTATTTAATAGTCTACGTTGAGTAATTACAGCAGGCTAACGTGAAGAGAATTAGGGACTGTCATTCTGACATGGCAAATGGCTAACAACTAAGAAAGCAAACAAGCCTACACATACATCATATTAGTGAAATATCCAGAATAGGAGACAAATCAGCATCTTCCAGTTAATGGATATTTAACACGGTCCAAGCTACATCACAGGATCATTGCCTTTATTAATTATAGTAGCTTAATATTACTTTCTCATAGTCGTTCAGCTTTGTAAGAACTTCAGTCATCAAAACAGCAATATTTTCTGCTGTAAATCAAACATGTCATCCTAAGCAGCTAACCGCAAACAACATTTAGCGTCTTATGTTATTAATTAATAGTTAGCCTATGTTGCAACAGGCTGTAGCCTGCGTAACATAACACCTTTAATTTCTCCTCGTCTTTTCTCTTTTTCTTAAAATGGGCATCTGATGGCTTTGACCTGTTCTTGTCCATCTACGTGTGTAACTGGCACTCCCAACATGAGTCAGGACAACTCAGTCCTAAACTAATTCACCTTCTTTGGTGTGCAGATTCGTTTTTGTATTGTTTTTTTCAGCGATTTCACACAAATAAGCTTTGAACTGCTGTGTTGAGTTCTTTGGATGAAGGATGAAACGTCTCGGCACACACAAACAAAAGAAACCGTCCAGATGACTTGACTGAACATTGTTGGAACCTGCATTCAAGATTTCAGCTGCTGACCTTGTGTAGCCGACATGCAGGTTTTCACCACAACAGGCAGCGTGCTGGGGGAAACTCACCCCATCAGCTCCTTTGGCCACTTTTGGAAACACCACATTCAGAAACACCCATCGTTTAAAAGATGCTCACATCCAGTTTTCTGGTCATCATAGTTTGGTCTGGTTATTACGTTTTTGGCTAATTCCTGTACCGTTAACCAGCTTCAATTTAACGGAACTTTTTAGACAATTCTGAACACTTCTGCAGTCGCACTAAATGTGCAGACAGATATTTTCAGCTAAGACTACAGTGAATTTTAACTCTGTGAGTAGAAACAAAACACAGCTTATGTCGGTGATAGCACAGTGTGTGTGTGTGTGTGTGTGTGTGTGTGTGGGCTCACTATCGGCTCAGGTCTAAATGATAACATTTATGTGAGGATGAAATGAAATAATCTGATCTGATTTTAAAACTATAATTCCCACACGGTCTTAACGGTGAATAAATCCACGATTAATTCCCTCATGTTATTTCATCGGTCGGCAACAGCTCACATTAACTAACGCATAAATTTACAATTAATTAGTGATGCAGGTAATGATGATGGTGATGAGGACGATGCATGTTGCTGAAGAAGGTGTTGTCTCATCATAAAATAACTTTCTGTACAGACGTTTTGTGTCGGAGCCTGTTGTGTGGTGCACCAACTGAGAAGGACTACTAAGATTTACAGATTCATCCCTGCTTTGTTATTTTATTCCGTTTGTTGAACTTTATAAAAACAACCAGGTCAAGGCCTGGCAGAGGTGGTGCAGGGTTAGCAATTGTTTTGATTCACGTGAAATAAGATTTTCAGCTCCCCTTATGTGATGGATTTTGGGATTACCTACATACAGTGTTTACGTCAGGATAAAAGTCCTGGTGTTCAAAACATCGAAACCTGATGGCTTTGACCTGTTCAGCAATTTGGTTGACCTTGCTGCCGTTTTAAATGTCTAAATGAAGTGGTATGGGATGTTCTTGTCCATCTTCCATGTGTGCAATTGGCTCTCAAGCAGGATAGGTAAACACTGCCAGGGGCGGTTCTAGAATCTGACCTGCAGGGGTGCCTAGACCCCAGTGCTGACAATGGCTCTTGGCTTGAACAACGTGGTGGACATTGGCATCAGAAGCATTCATAATGTTTGTGTGTGTGTGTGTGGAAAATGTTGAATAAAGTAGATGCCATTTCCTGCATTCTGGTATATTTTAACAGGTTTTTAAACATCTACATTTACCTACATAAGTAAACACCTGATTCAACAACTATTTTAGAGAGCTCAGCACAACAAGTAGTGCTAAGCTAGTGGCGTGCACACATGCTAGCTAAGATGCTACAGACGTAACGCTCTGCTTTCCATTACACAACCTAATAAACACTTTGTACAAAATCAGTTTAGTGTTAACTGATCAAACAAAGACTTAACTTATGCAACCAGAAGTTGCAACATACATCTACATATAAAACTCACAAAAAGCACCACTAGCTTTAAGCATTAACCACAAGTTTAACCATTAAGCATTCAATGTAATTATGCAGAAAATGAAGGATTTACCTGCAGTTATCTTCGTACGGATGAACATGTGGTACTTCCTGGTTATCACTGTTGTATTCAGCTGCTCATGAGGTCGGCTGCAGGGCTTAATCCATCTTTATATTTTTTGAGACTCAGTTTAGGTTTTGGAAATGGAATAAACTTTATTCCACCCTCTAAAGCAGGGTTGTTCAAGTAAACTGCTCAGGGGCCGAACATCCAGCAATTAGTCATTATGTAAATAAACAAAGTATTACAATGATCTGTTACCTTTTAAATTTGTTCAGTTTGTTGCACTGAATCATAAATGCAATGAACAGAACACAAAACCCATCACCACCTAATAAAAAATAAATACACACTTTTTCTTTTTACTTTATTTTTCAGGGGAGCATAGTTAAAATTTAGGGGTGCTTGAGCACCCCCAAGAAGAGGCTAAAATCGCCACTGATCACTGCTCAACATAAGTCAACTTAGTCCTAAACTAATTCACCTTCCTTTGTGTGCAGATTGGTTTTTGTTTTATTGTTTAAACACTTACATACAAATAAGCTGTGAACTATTGGTCATAGTCACAATCAAATTAGCTTTGTTTGGGAGTAGTCGATGGTGTTTTACTTTGCGATTTGACACATCCCTGGTCCAGAAAGAGAGACAAGAGAATCCTCCGTCCTCCCTTTTTTCACAACCTGTGCATCAGATCTCAGCAGCAAGTTACACACTACAACTGGTGGAGTTCAACCATTCCCTGCAAGTGGGTAAAAGGAAACTAAACAGGCTACATCAAATAATGCCTATTATTTTTTTGAGGGAAGATTGAGGTGAGGTTGTGCGCATGTACCCCACTGGGTAGCTTCTTATATCACCCATTTCAGAAACTACCACTGCCGGCCAGTTTTGCTTCTTATTGTATTAACAGGTTACAAAGTAACACAAAGTAAACAAACACCAACTAGTGAGTGTGTGTGCACATGCTTGTGAGTGTGCACGTGTATGTGTGGACATAGTAAAGGCTGCTGGAACGCAAATGAAATGTCACATTAGTGCTAGTCGATTGCTTCCTCTGTTCTCACTTGTGGGCCATCCTCAGCAAACACTCCAGGACTCCGTCAAACACTCATTAGTCCTTTTCAAATACCACCCTACACTCCACCTCCTCTCTGAAATATCACAGTGCTGTGGGCTGAGGAGTTTATCTTCCAAATGTCTGTACGAAGAACCAACTCTGCTGATCTTTAAGTGTTGCTTTACTGGTAAATACTTCTAAATCAATCTAACCTTCTCCCGTTTCTCTCCTCTCAACAGTCTGCGTCCTGTACATTCAAGGAATAGCCAACAGAGAATGGAGAGAGGTGAGTACACCAGTCAGACGGCAGCAGTGCAAAACTGAAGCAGCACCTATACCTTGACTTTTTTGAAAACTCAACCGTGAGGCTTACATTATTTATTCATGGTTTGACTGATTAAATTAGAAAATGAGTCTCCATCCATCCATCCATCCATCATTTTCCACTTCTTCCAGAATCAGGTCGTGTGGACAGCGGCTTGAGCAGGGAGGTCCAGACATTTCTTTCAGCCACTTCTTCCAGCGCCTCTAGGAGGATTCCAAGGCGTCACTGGCAAGCCGAGAGGCAAAGTCTCTCCAGCATGTCCTGGGATGCCATGGGGTCTTCTCCCAGTTGGACATGCCCAGATAACCTTGATAGAGAAGCCTCCAGGAGGCATACTTATCAACTGAACTTCTTTCCCTGGGAGAGTCCAAACACCCGGTGTGCAAATCTCATTTCGACATCTTGTATCTACATTCCCATTCTTTCGCTCTCTACCCAAAGTTTGTGATCATAGATGAGGAACATACTGTAGATGGACTTGTAAACAAAGAGCTTTGCCTTGCAGCCGAGCTCCCTCTTCACTACAGTGGACTGGCACAGAGTCCACAATACTGCATAAGCTGCACAGATTCTTCTGTTGATCTCGTTCTTTCTTCTTCCCTCACTCACTGAGATACTTGAACTCCTCCACTTGAGGCAGCACCTCAGCCCCAGCCCAGAGAGGGCAATACACCTGTTTTTGTCTAAGGACCATGGCTTCAGATTTGAAGGCAATGATCCTCATCCCAGCCACTTCTCGCTTGGTTGCGAACCGCTTCAGTGCGAGCTGGAGATCATGGCTTGATGACACCAATATGACCATGTCATCCACAAATAGCAGAGACCTAAGGCTACTTCACTTGTTTTGCTCTCTGACTGCACTGAGAAATTCTGCCCATAAATTTTATGAACAGAACCGTTGATAACTGGCAGCCCTGGCAAAGTCCAATTCCCACACTGAGAGGGTCTGACTTACTGTTGGCAATGCAAACCAGACACTTGCATTTCTTGTACAGGGACTGAATGGCCCATGGCAACAGACTCCAATCCCATACTCACAAAGCACCCTTTCAGTGTACCTTGGAGAACATGGTCGAACGCCTTCTTCAAGTCCACAAAACACATGTAGAGTGGTTAGGCAGTTGGAACTTGGGAGTCTGATTTTAACACGTTTAAATTAGCTCAATTTTGCGCTGAACAGGGCAACGTTGTCCCCATCCTTGTCTGATGTAGGATTCTAACTGTTCAACCATCTTTTGTCTTCTATGCTGGGGTTTTCCTTTCATGACACACCCAATTCTTTCAACTAGTAAGAGGTCTTGACTTCTGGCAGACCAGTTTAGCACCAGGAATTCTCCAACAAAGCCACGGTGTTGATCTAACTGCAGTATATGTGGGTTAGCATTGTCTTGGTGAAATACGTAAGGCCTTCCCTGAAAAATACACAAATGGGAGCATGTTATTCTAAAAGCTGTGTTTACATTTCTTCATTGATGCTGCCTTTCCAGATGTTTAAGCTGTCCATGCCAGATGCACTAATGCACCCCTATACCTTTAGAAAGGCATGCTTTTGAATTGAGTGAGCTTTGATCAAAATCATAATGAGCTTTATTATCATTGTACCGAGATACAACGAGAACATGTCCGTGCAGTCATATGAAAGATGGGCGGAGAGCACGTAGCTGCTGCTCTTTGAGAGCGCGGCCTCTTATCCTTTCGATGCACATCAAATAACTGCTTTTGGAAAGTTTCATTAAAATGTGTCTAATGGCCCATATTTTAGTAACAGACCCACAAACACACAAACTCAGGTGATGATTATTGAATATGCAAGAATTTATAAAACAGGGCAGAAGCATCTATCTGTTCACCTTTGTCTTATCAAGTCATGTAAGCGGTTATTAAAAACACATTTATTTTTGTCTTCCAGTTTGGGCGGACAGAAGTCATAGACAACACCCTCAACCCCGACTTCGTGCGCAAATTCATTCTGGACTATTTCTTTGAAGAGAGGCAGAATCTTCGCTTCGACCTGTGAGTTTAATGCCTGACTTATGTGTGTTGACGTGTCTGATGTACACGCAATGCAGCCATGAGTGAAAGTGCTGCTTTGTGCTGATATGTGACTGAAATATTCATGGTTTGAGCAAAGGGAGTTGTAAAGGGAGTGATGGTAACAGAAAGTCATACTGTTCTTTACTTCAGTCTCTAATAGAAAGAGAAGTAAAGTGCTATGTGTTGTCATCATTGCATGTTCCCATGCAATGGCAAAATTGGTTCTTTGCATTTAACCCATTGCACCTCGGATGCACTCAGGTGGAGCAGTGGGCAGCTATGTAAGTGTCCAGGGAGCAAGTGGGGATTAGGTGTCTTGCTCAGAGACACCACCACATGTGGGAATGGCTGGGGATTGAACCTGGGACTTTTGGGTCCCAAGTCAGCTGCCCTACCGCTACCCCATTTATCCTCATAACGCCAAGTAAATAACTGCTTTTACATTTTCTTTTTATACATTTGCTTTACAGTTGATGCTCTAGAGCTGTCAGTTCTTTTAGGTCTAAGTGCAGCATTTGACACAGTTGATCATACAATTTTAATTGACTGCCTTCAGCACTGTGTGAGTATCTGTTGGTCAGCACTCAGGTAGAACCTGCTGTTTTAAAATAGGTCATTTCTTCAGACTGCACAAAAAACACAAACTTTCCTGCCACTACCATCAAAGAAATTATTTAGTCATGCTATATATAGAAACATGTTGCACTTTGTATGCTTGATTAAGTTTTCAAGTGTGTGCCCTTGGATTTTAAAAGTTAGCGCATGAAAATCTGATTTGTGCATCTGAATTTTGAGGCCTCAAAAATCAAAATAAATGCAAAAAAATCACACAAAATAATCAAAGCTAATAAAACATAGGTACAGCTATACAGTCTTACAGTCATTAAATGGCCCGTCGCGATAAACAATAAATCAATTAATCGCATATGAAAATTATCAACCTCATTTTCATTTATTGGCTTTATCATTTTTTTTCATGTCTCTCTCTTTTACTGAAGACACTGGATGACAAAAGGCTCAACTCCAATGCTCTTCACTGACCTCTCCCTTTCTCTTTTTCTTTAAAATCCGTTTTAACCATCCAATATTGCGTTTTCGGATTATTAACTGCAGCTAAGCTGAGAAGCTAAGCTATGAGCTAAGCTAACAGGCCGACCTTGGGAAAAAAACCTCCGTCTTGTCGAAGCTCCAAAATTTACAGTTGAAACTTGTGCCTTCATCTAAAAAGTTGTTTTCCTCTGCAAAAAGAAGCTGAGAACTTGTTTACTGATTTTTTTTATTTATTTTTTTATTTAAATCTTTGTGTGACAAATGCTAAAGATCTCAAACCACACCGAACATCCGCCATTTTGAGAACTGAAAAAAGGAACACGACAGCCCATGTCACATCAAGGGGCTTCCCTCCCATTTTTCTTAAAGAGACATGCTCTCTCACTATCCATCGTTGAGTTCAAACAGTCTTACACTGCTATCTGGTGGTCAAAAAAGATACTAATTAACCAACATTTCTTCTTAAATTTGACAATAATTATTAATTATTAGTAATTAATAATTACTAATACTGTATATATATATGATGTTTCAAACCCTTCCCACACTCTTGCATTATTCTAACCAATGTTTCTAAACTCTAATCGCTCTAAAAGAGCACAGAATGTCATGATTTCAGCTCCCTGCTTCATCTGCTCTTTGCCATCTGCAAGCGCTTTTGGCCACGCCCATTTCTCTGCTCTGCACGGTGAACAGCTGATCAGCTGCAGCAGGAAGCTTATCGTGCCGTATAGGCTGCACACCGGAGCTGAATGAACTTAAATAATTCATTTTAAATACAAACTCCATGCTGATCGTGCGGCTCATCCATCAATCAGCCAATTGTTTGTCATGTCAACTCTTATTTTGAAAAACCGCGATAGGGTGAGTCCGTGATAAACAAACCGCAAAGTAGCGAAGGACTACTGTACATTTATGCAATATAAAAACTAGAAAGCATAATTTCCTATATAGCTAGATGTTACCCAGCTCATAAAGTTTACATATAGTTGGCAAGTTGCTTATTTTTCCGATCATCATGCTCACGATGGACAGACATATATGGTGGCAGCCATCTTGGATTTTTCTGTGGCAACCCAACATTTGATATGGAACTTTTTTTACACCTCGATGCAGCCACACACTAAAATGGAAGTTGGCACATTGCTTCTTCTTTCCAAGTTATCCAGCTTATACATTTTTCCTATAGAGTATTCATTTACGGCAGCAACCATGTTGGATTTTGACATTGCAACCCATTCACAAAAATAAAACTAACTTTTCTTACGCCTAGATGTAGCCACAAAGCAAAATGAAAGATGGTACCTCTTTTATTTTTCTAGTGATCATGCTCACAACATGTATGAACGGATGGCGGGAACATGAAAGACCTGATTTAACCTTTTTTTTTTGGGGGTGTGATTTATTTACCTGGATGATTGCGCTTCCATCAGGAGCTGAGTATCTTATTCAACTAATTCAAATTATTTATAGGAGATTTTTGATCTGCAGTTAGTTTGAAGCTAAAACTTGTGCCAGGTGTTTACTTTTTATTAACGGAATTGTCATAAAAGTAATTGGGTAACCCATTTCAAGAGTCTTTTGATAAACACCATATGGTTGTTTATCATCTCCTTGTGGGGTGAGGAGCAGAAGGATTTGCATGAGGAGCATCTGTCAACAAAACTGTGAGAAAATTCAAAGGGTGAACAATCGTTTCCTTGCAGCTACATTTGGCTTGTTTGTGGGGAGGAGGCAGAACAGGCAACTGATTATGATCGACACCTAGTTAAGTGGTGCAGTAATTAGTTCATTAGGTTCAGGTGTGTTCGTAATGAATCACTGCAGCTATTTGCATCCGGTAGACGTACATGTACATTTAAACTGATCTGCTGTAAGACATGTGTCCTCTCCTCCAGTGAGAGACAAGTTATCTCAGTCACAGCCGTTAGATTGTTCCATCGTAACTCATGAAATATTTACCAGCTCCTCTGTTTGTTCTTGGCCTGTCAGCAGACCACATGTTGCTCATGAGCTGCAGGAGGCGGCAGAGAAGGTCAAAGGGCAATGCTCCCTGTGATCCTGTATGTTTTAGTATGTCAAGTGTGTGCAAATGAGGCTTTTTATCCAAGTTAAAATACACGTCAGCTGCAAGAAAGATTGTGTGTTTGGGCCTATGTTTTTGCTGTGAATAAAAGGAACACTTAAGTGAGGACAGATCAAGGACTTTGGCTGCTTTTTCATTTCAGTACTTGACCATTTTCAGACAAATTAGTCTTTTTGATTGTTTACCAATTTCACCCGAAACAAAACAAAATCTAACTTAATGGATGAGCCTTACATGCCCTTATGGAAAAGAAATAGAAAAAACATATTAAAAAAAGTAAGCCTTATATCATCCTAAGTTTATATTTTTTATATTGTACAACATATAAGGCTTATATGATTTACTCTTGAAAGTGGCCACTTTTGCATTTATTTCATACAATATAATAAAATGAATTTCACAAGAATCATATGAAAACTATGTGTGTTGTATACATGGAAATTATATGTAAACTTATATTTTCCATATTTTTTTCATATTTTTTCTTTTTAATTTTAAACTATCTTTGTAAAA
>JAVCKU010000013.1:1811391-1827050 GCA_032273985.1 Hypsolebias coamazonicus
CCTGATTTTTTTTTTACTGGAGCAAGGGAATTCCTACCAGAGTAATTTTTTCCCAGAGTTTTTTTTATTTTTCATAATTCCACTTTTGTATAAATTCTCCTCACCCAAATCAAACATTTGCTTACCGGTAATTTAGACTCTTATTTAGATAATGCCAATGCATCAAAGGTACATCTAATGATTTTTAAGATTGCAAGATTTAAGATTTAAAATTGGGTATGGTCAAGAGAAAATGTTTAATTGGGAAGCATACAAGAAAAGGTTAAAAAAAAGTACATGCCAATATAAACAGGAAAGGTAGACTTTAACTTTTGCTTTAATGTCTTACGATGAGTTCAGCTCACACATAAACTGTCTGTTTTGTTTTGTCAGTAAAATCATCCGAATTCTGAAATAAAACAAATCTCTTATGTCCTGAGACTTTCTTTTACCATTAATTTTTTTTTAAAAACCCATCACAAATGAACACTATGATAGTCTGCAAAGTCTTTTTATTTCTAAATCCTTTCAGAACCGAACCTGTAACAAGTCAATTGAAATTCATTTGTGTCTTTATTCGCTAATTCCCAAAGATGTTTGGGTGGTTTTGTTAAATGGAAGCTAATCCTAAACTGAAAAATGGCTTGCTGAAGTTTTATTTCAAAATTAAGTGATGCTGTTAGGGCTGGACGATATGGCTAAAACTTTTATCACGGAATATTTCTTAATTTTGGTTGATAACGATAATGCCAATGTCAATATAAACAATATAAAACAGCCTCAGAAAAACTGTACGAACTGTATAAATAAATTAATGTTTGCCTTTTATTTGTATTTAGTCTGCAAAAAAATTTGAAATCACCGTCAAATATACATTAAACTCAACATTGTCAATATTAATAGTTTTAACTTTAAACAATATAACCTAACAATCCATGCAGCAAATATCTGCATTTGCTGCATGGGTTTATCGTTTGGTGTTGTTTTCAGGGACACGTTGGCTCAAACTTTTATTGTTCTTCATCTTCTGACTCTCAGCAAATTCTATTGAGTGGAAACTCTTCAGATGGAACAAGTTAGATGTGTTCCCACCGCTAGTTGGAACGACTCTCCGGCACATTTTGCAGCACACTTAGATAGCCAAACCACTTTTACGCTGCTGAATTAGTCTTTCCTGTCTTATCAGTTATGTTATCTGCGTTCTCTTTGCTTATGGAAGCTTGTTCAGTCACATTCTGATGGTCACGGGCACTCATTTTGAAGAGAAAACTTACCGCGCGGTGGAGATTAGCCTAGCCTGCTACCGTTTACTCCTTCTGGACTTGAGCTCTGTGTGCGGTGTACGTCACCACTCACTTAAGTAGTTGCGTTGCAGCTTTTTGAATCAGCCGCTTCAACCCGAACAGCAAAAGAAATGTTAGTGAAACGCTGTAATCATTGCGTATATGAAAATATTGAAAATGTGCTTAAAAACTATTGAATAAACAGTATATTGTGAAATATATATTGATATTGAATTATTGCCCAGTCCTACTTTTCATGTCTTTAGATAATTCTGCATGTGAAAAGATTATTGATCTTTTTATATGTCATAATTTATGCCATAAAATGTATGCCACTTCAGCCCGAACAGAAAAAGAAATGTCAGTGAAACTCTGTAATCATATCATAATTTATATCAAAATATTGAAAATGTGCTTAAAACTATTGAATAAAAGTATATTGTGATATATATTGAATTATTGTGCAGCCCTACTTTTTTCATGTCTTTAGATAATTCTGCATGTGAGTGGGAGTGGTGGTGCAGAGGTTAAGAATGTGAGCTTTTGATCGGAAGATCGCCGGTTCAAGCCCCGGTACCGACAACATCAAAAATGTGGGTGGGATAAGTGAAGCAGTCACTCCTGTCTCCACCCTCATCTGCCCCACTCTGGGCCCTTGAGCAAGGCCCTTAACCTCCACCATCTGCTCCACCGGGAACTCTAGATATCAGCTCTCTGCTCCACACAGAGGGCTGTGGTAGCTCGGTGGTCAGTGGTTGTGGCAGGAAGAGCATCCGGCGTAAAAACAATTGCCAAGTCTTCGTGGTTTGCTGTGGCGACCCCTGAAGAAGGGAGAAACCAAAAGAAGAAGAAGAAGAAGATAATTCAGCATGTGGAAAGATTATTGATCCTAAGCTTTTCACAGAAACATAATTCAAAAGATAGGAACTATCCCTTTGAAAAGTAATTTTCTGACTCTAACTTCTTGTTGTCATCTCCACACCAGTCTACGTTATGAGCACCAATGAGCAACAGGAGCTAAAAGTCCATTTCAGTGGAACATGCAAGAAGTTTTTGCTGGTGCCTTCAGGTTCACTCAGTTCAGACAACAACCTCTCATTATGGTCACCGTCCATCCAGGGACTTTCATTTTCATCCCGTTGTCTCTGTGACCTGATTATTTTACATTGTGCTTCAGAAATAATAATTCTCTATTCAGCCACTTACTGAACATTGTCTTTGTTCATACTGCAAATTAGGTTTAAACTTCTCATTTCATCAAAGGGCAGGCGGTGGGTCTCAGGGGTCAGAGGAGTTTCAAGGCTTCAATTTTTCAACAATTTCTTCATTTTATTGTTTGCATTCATCGTCATTAGTAGAGAGTACTTAGTCCAATACTGTTATATATTTGCCCCTTTTAATCCAGTTTCAGACCCAGAATTTGTTGCAGTCATTTAGTCTATTTTTAGTGCTCAGTCTCCCTTGGGTTTAATGGTGGAATATTGTGCTTCATCTGCTCAGGATGCCAACAAATATTGTAGCTGAAATGTTGCCTAATCTGGTTATTCAGACTGTTTCCTGCTAAGAGTTTGAATCAAGATATGTTAATATTTACTTAAACAGAAAATGAATTGAAATGTGGAAAAAAAAAATGTATTCCAAGCCATCCATTTAGAACAAAGGATGTTATAATTTCGCATTATTTTACTTAGTTCCTTTTTACAGACTTATTTTAGATTTTTCAACATTATATGACTATTTTATGAATTAAAAACAAAAATAAACCATACATGAAGGAGATTTTAAAAAAAAGGTTATGTTTCATGTTAGGTTCGTTATGGCTTTATCATCAGAACACAGAAACAGTGATAAAAGTGCACAGAATAAAATTATTGTTAAAGATCCAAATTGATATGAATGAATGAACCTCAAATAAATTTTTTGACTGTGTGGAATATCATTATTGCGTTCTGTGTGACTTGAAAACAATCTACTTGACAACATATTTATTTGGAAGCCTAAATTGTTGAAACCATCTGGCTGATGGTGTTTTGTGTCTTTAGGCAGCAATGCATAAACATAAAAATGGGATTTTGTAGTAGAGGTCATTGCAAGGGCTCAAACATTTCTGAAAAACATTTTTTCTCTAAATAAACTATGTACACAAGATAAAAGTCTACTTGTCTTAAGATAAAATATAAAGCTATTCTGTTGCCATTTTTAGGCCCAAAATCTATATGTGGTGTGATAAAAAATAATTTTAGAAATAACTGATGCTAATTCATTTAAAATGAGAGAACCTCCAAGGATCAGCACATGGTCCATCAGTCTGCTTGTGATGGCCCTTTAAGAAGGAGCAATTTTAAAATTTACACGATGGAATGTAGGTGATAAATTACATCAAAAATACAAATGTAATTGCTGCCATTTATACAACAGCATAACTAAAAAGTGTCTTCATTAAAAAAAATCTATTGATAAAAAACACAAAACTTAAGTCTATAAAAAGAAACTGTGCCACCTTACATACTGTACCTACATTCATATACACTGCCTGGCCAAACAAAAGTCACCACCAAAGGAAAATGTCACACAAATATTTCATTAATTACCTTTAGTTTTGATTACAGCATGTATTCACTGTGTCATAGTTTCAATAAACTTCTGCAATGTCACAAGATCTATTTCCATCCAGTGTTGCATTAATGTTTCACCAAGATCTTGCATTGATGACTAGACAATAGGCATGATGGATGCATCACTTCACCTGCCTCTCTTCTTAACCTGATGCACACATCACTCTGGAACAGGGTAAATCTGGACTCATCAGACCACATGATCTTCTTCCATTGCTCCTGAGTCCGATCCTTATGCTCCCTAGCAAACTGAAGCCATTTACTTCCAGTTAGCTTCACTGATTAGAGGTTTTCTTAAATCTACACAACTGTTCAGTCCCAATCCCTTGAGTTCCCTTCACATTGTGCATGTGGAAATGCTCTTACTTTCACTATTAAGCATAGCCCTGAGTGCTACTGTTCGATTTGAGTTCACCAAACATTTAAGTGATCGCCGATCATGATCATTCAGGATTTTTTTCCTGGCCATATTTTTTCCTTGAAGACGATGGGTCCCCACTATCCTTCCAGTTTTTAAATGATGCGTTGGTCAACTTAACCCAGCTTTAGTAGTTTCTACAATCTCCTTAGATGTTTTCTCTGCTTGATGCCAATGGTTTGACCCTTCTCAAACAGACTGACATCTTTTCCACGACCACGGGATGTGTCTTTCGACATGGTTGAAAAAACTAATAATGTCCATGATGGTGATATGTACAATTCTGACCGCAAATTTATTTATAATTTTTTCCCCTCTCTGTTTGTTTTTATAGAGGAATTCCAGGTAAAAAATGTGGGACCATCATTGTAAGAGCAGAGGAGCTGAGCAACTGCAGGGTAAGAGTTCATAAGTTCACCTTTTTTTTTTTTTTTGTAAATATCTCCAACTTTCAGTTTCTACTTCTTTCCTGCCTGCCTAGAAAGTTTGAATTGGAAAACTTGGGCTCATTTCACATTCAGAAATGTTGCTATGAATATAGAAACAGTACAGTACTGATGTAACAAGTTTTTTTTCTTTCTCCAAATAGTGCACTTAGGGTTGAAGAAACATCTAGATATATGTACGAGGGGTGCACCGATTGCAGTTACTGGCAGATCACCGATTTCTAAAAAGTCTGACTTACTGAGTCTGATTTTGGCTGATTCCGATTTTGTTTTATAATCGACACTGTCAGGTGTGATAAGGTCACAATGCACCTTCAGTTTTCCCATAGTATTTTATTGAAAAACATACCCTTGAACAATATCATGGAAACAATCAATTGTTTTAACTGGCCGTGAGGTAGAGCTCTGAAATATAAATGAAGTTTAGACAATTGTTGTTAAAAACTAGAAAGAAATAATCATTAAAATCGGTTTGTCATGCATCGGCCAATTTCCCAAAATTATGAAAATTGGGGCTGATTTATCGGTGCACCCCTAATATGTACTGTATACTAATTATACACTAAAAGGTAATTTAAACCAGAAACTGTACTTTATTTTTTTAAATTGTTCTAGATTTTCTAAGAAAAAGGTCTAGCAATGCTTTTCAATAGTTTTCTCTGTGATATTGTATTTATTCAGGAACTCTGCTATGTTCTGAGCCAGACTGTGACTTTGTCTCTTTTCAATTAACAAAATCCCTCCCAAAAAAAAAAAAAAAAGTATTCTGGCAAAATTACTTCATGGTTCACATCCAGCTTTGTGTTGACAGTAAATGTAGATGCATTTGTACTCACCGTGACCATAAAACAAACGTCTTCTTAAATACTTTATGATTCAGTAAAGGAATTAAGATTACGTGCAGCGCTCATGAGTTGCCATGTTTACGTTGGGGGAGTGGTGGTGCAGAGGTTAGCAATGGCGAGCCTGTACCTGCCATCAACTAAAGCGATGGACCATTCTGAGTCACAGTTCTTCTGGAAAAAGATCTCACAGTGAAAAGTTGTTCATCAGGAAACGGTAGAAGAAATTTACCATTGTTGGATAAAAATGGAACCCAGTGATGACAGTCGTCAGTCTAAATCTAAATCCAGCAGACACCCATGGTGAACTGAAAGGAGCTGTGCACAAGAGATACCCTTACCAACTTTGTACATCTTTGCAAGGAAGAGTTTATTTTTTAACGTAATTGTACAGAATTCCTGTCACCGTCTTGTTTTTCTTTTCGGCTGCTCCCTTCTTCAGGGGTCACCACAGCAAGCACCTCTTGCAAATGCTTTGTGATGCAACCAGGGCTCAAACCCACAGCCTCAGGATAGGATGTGTCACTGTAGAGGTGGAAAAACTGTCAAATAATTGATCATAGGTTTAACTTGTTGCGTTACAAAAACATGGCATTTAACAAGGAGTGTGAAGTCTTCTTTATAAATCTACTGCAGATGTTGATACTGTCTTTCTCTTTCAGGAGTCGGTGATGCTCCAGTTCTGTGGCAACAAACTGGATAAGAAGGACTTCTTTGGAAAGTCTGATCCATTCCTAGTTTTTTATCGCAGCAATGAAGACGGATCGTAAGTTCCTTATTTTATTGTTGACTTCAACATGGTGGTTTCATCGAGATGAAGCCGTAGATAAATGGATAAATGGACTACCTACATATAGCACTTTCTATCTAATCAAGCTATTCAAAGCACTTTACAACACAATCTGTTGTCTGTGTTAACCTCCGCACATTCGTTCATACAGCACTTTACTACTTTGTACAACTCTACAAAGATAATTTGAATCAGTAGAGACATACCATACCATTTTATTCATGGAGCACTTAAAACAGCGACAAGGCCAACCAAAGTGCTGCACAAACAAACAAACAGGCAACACAATGAAGTACAAAAAAATAGACATAAAAACGTAGCAGATAATAAATATAACATGGATGGGACCATAGGCATCGCATCAATTTTATGTGAGGCGGGGACGTGTCCCCCTCACATTTAAAATATATTCATTCAGACCCCGCACATTTACCATGAAATATTAGTTCATCCAGCGCTGTTTCTATTTCTTCATGAACAAATCCATTGCACTTGATTAACAGGAGAATACTCAAACCTCTAAAAGTCCACTCTGGGTTTTCCTAGTCACCACACCGCCTGCAGTGTTTCTCCAAGGTCACTTGATGGGGCGGGGGGCGGAGGGGGAGAGTCCTCTGTGTGACACAGCGTGCTCTATTCATACAAGGAGAGCTGTTGGTCAGGCTACTTCTTGTCATGATTTAATAACGTGTATGTCTTGTCATCATTGTATGTTCCCACACAATGGTGAAACTGGCTCTTTGCATTTAGCCCATACATCCCCAGGTGGAGCAGTGGGCGGCTATTGAGGGTGCCCAGGGAGAAATTGGGGATGGGGTGTCCTGCTCAGAGACAGACACCACAAGATGTGCAATGACTGGGGATCGAACCTGGGTCTTTTGGGTCCCGACTGTCAGTTGCCCTGCCCACACATTAGAGGCAATGATGGGTTCAATACCTTGCCCAGGGACACTTCAACATATGACAGCTGGTGGAATCAACCCCCCAACTCTCCCACTGAAGGACGACTGCTCTAACCAGTCAGCCTCAGCTGCCCCAAAGATGAGCAGATAACATAAAACAAAAATCAAGATGGTGGATGATGGATAAGATGGAATCAAGTGAAAACTTTCTGTGGAGGACACAGTTTCTTTGCCCTCTAGATTATTTTGATTCAAGTTGACTTCAGCATTTCTCACTTAACACGTTCTCTTCAATGCAGCTGGGTATTTACTGATGCAGCTTAAATGTTCTGCTGCGGGCTGTTAACGGCAGCACACTGCGGTAGCAAAGAGCCAGTGTAGATTTCATGTGTAGATGCCACATGAAACGGACAAGAGGCAGCTATTTCCTCATTAAAGTCACCAGGTGAAGACCGAGCAGCCCACTGCCTAGTGCTGTGAAACGAGGAATGTTTTCATCATCTGTTAACAGCTTCTAAATGTCTCGCAGGTATACTATCTGCCACAAAACAGAAGTGGTGAAGAATACTCTGGATCCAGTGTGGCAGGCTTTTAAAATTCCTGTCAGGGCGCTGTGCAATGGAGACTATGACAGGTACGGCACGATGCAGCGGGAAGCCTGCACATGCAAACCGTTCCCAACTGTTTACAAAAAATTGGAAATAATTATAATGTGCTCAGATTTATTGCAGGATTTCATTTATTATGACAAAAACTCTTCTGAGGCCATGCAATATGTTGACGGTAAAAAAAACTGTCAGCTGATGAAATGAAATGAAACCGTTCAGAAAATGAATAACTCTTTTTTTTTTCAGGTGTGCTAAGATGCTAAAGTTTGCTAATAAAGTGGTGCATCAAGAGAAATGGTAGATTATTTTGAAGTTGGGTTTTGCAGAAATGTTATGGACAATAAATATCTTACCTGTTGTACAAAACTCTTTATCATTACAAAAGATTAATTCTGACGTGAGACCAAGATCAAAGTGGTTTGCTCTCGTTCTGAACAACTCGTCTCAAAAACTTTATAGCGATTCATGCAAACGATAAAATATAAACTTTTACACAACGATCCTTTTCGCATGACGTGATATTTCTGACAACTTGCCTGCCCTTGCTGCTATGATGTGCTACAGCTAGCTGCTGCTGCTATTTGTGTTGGCAAATAAACATTGTCAGGATTTGCGGGGTTGTTTTGGTACTTTTTATGTTTATTATTTTTATATTTATTCCCCTAGTTAGTTGTCTCTGATTTTATTTTATTTTATTTTATTTTTTTTTTTTATGTTTCAGTTTTTTCCACCATCTTTTGGTGCCAACAATATTTTTTTGTCAGCTAGCTCCTCCCCTCAGTTTATTATTGTCACCTGTGTTGCTTGAACTCTGCGTAAGCTCCCACTCATCAGTCCATCATCATGTTTCATGCGCAGTCTGGTTCTCTATCCATCAATCCATCCATCCATCCATCCATCCATCCATCCATCATCTTCTTCTTGTTCTGAAGTCAGGTCCCAGGCGCAGCAGCTTGAGCAGGGGTACCCAGACATCTTGTTCCACAGTCACCTCTTCCAGCTCTTCTGGGAGGACTCCAAGGTGTTCCCAGGCCAACTGAGAGATGTAGTCTCTCCAGCGTGTCCTGGGTCTTCCCCGGGGTCTCCTCCCACTCAGACATGCCCGAAACACCTCCTTAGGGAGGTGCCCATGAACCACCTCAACTGGCTCCTTTTGATATGGAGGAGCAGTGGCTCTACTCTGAGTCTCTCCTGGATAACTGAACTTCTCACCCTATCTCTGAGGGAGAGTCCGGCTACCCTGAGGAGGAAACTCATTTCAACCGCCTGTATCCACAATCTCATTCTTTTGGTCACTACCCAGAGCTGATGACCATAGGAGAGGGAACGTAGATTGACCAGTAAACAGTGAGCTTTGTCTTACAGCCAGCTCCCTCTTCACCACAATGGACCGGCACAGAGTCCACAATACTGCAAAAGCTGCACCAATCCATTTGTCAATCTCACGCTCCACTCTTCCCTCACTCATGAATAAAACCCAAAGATACTTGAACTCCTCGAATTGAGGCAGAACCTCACCCTCGACCTTGAAGAGAGCAATCCACCCTTTCCTGACTGAGGACCATGGCCTCAGATTAGTATCTTCCAGAGTTACATTTAGTTTTCCACTTCTTATTGCTGCCTAATTAGATTTTTTTTTTTTTTTTTTTTTTACTGTTGACCTCACCAGAACTCTGTCACCAAAAAAAATATATATATATATATAAAAAAAAAAGTAATCCTATAATGTGAAACTAGCAGTAGTTTTAAGACAGCAACAATCCCCTTGGGTATTGGCACCTGCTAAGCTGTTAGCTCGATAATCTGGTCAGAGTTAATCTATGTCTTCCAACTGAGTTCACTCAAAAAAGTGACAAAACATTTGTCATCTTTTCACAAGAAACCCACTTTAAAAGATCTGAACTATTGCTTTAATTGATCTTAGATACCCCAAATTATTACACTGAGTTAAACGAAGGCTAAGTGCTTCAACTAGAGATGAACAGAAGACAAAACATGCAGCTTTAGTTTTTCTCACGTCATTTATCTGCGATGCTAAACCGCCAGTCAGAGATCGCTCCCGCTGACTGACCCATTGCTAATTCAGCGTGAAGATTCAACTTGATACAACTTGACTGGATCGTGATCATGATGTATTACACACCACTGCTTGCACCGTTGCTTTGGTCTGCTTGTTGTGTAAGAAACGTTCAAAAAGGATGTGTCCCTCAGAAATTGTAATAAATAAGGCTCAACATATATTTTTTTAAATAAACATTGAATTTCTCAGAAAGTGAGTGAAATTTAATGTATGTTTTTACCTGTCTGGGTTACATCAGTGACCTTTAAACAAAACTCTTAACTCTTTGTTGCCTGGACTTAAACTCCTTCCCACGACAGGTTTCAGCTTTTAAAATGACACATTCTAAATCTTTGAAGATACTTTTTTTTGTTTGTTTGTTTGTTTCATTCAACCTTTATTTAGACAGGTTAATCCATTTGAGCACGAGAGGCCTGACTTATCTGTCTGTATTTGCTTTGTGCTCCATCTTCTGTTTCTCTGCAGGAGCATTAAAATTGAGGTGTACGACTGGGACAGAGATGGAGGGTGAGGACACATTTAAATCTTTTTTTATTTGCATACTGAAAGAGTAATGACTGTACAGTGTTATTTATTATTCTATTCCATCAATGTGGTGAGAATCAAAGATGTTGCTGGGATGGTAACAGTCTCACTGACTTGTCTTTTTGATGTTTTTCCAGTCCAAAAGTTAGAAATATCACTTTCGTGGTTTGTTGAGTCTAATCTGCATGTATAAACAGAGCATGCCCTTCAGAATACAAGAGAAAAATGTAATCAGGATGCTCAATATGTCCTAAAATCAGCTGTAAAGAAAAAAATGTCAGCTGACTAATGATGCTAAATGCCTGAAAAGCAGGTTGTTACTGTAATCCTGTCAAATTGTTTCACATATATTTATTGAATACTTCTGGAAATTGTGACAATTTTTCCAAGGAAGTAAAATAACCTAATGTTCTTTAAATGCTGCAGACTTTAGAAGTTTATTTGACAGGGATGAAGACAGGGTTTAATGTTTAAAGTGATTTTTTATCATTTAAGTGAAGCATTTCCCTTTCAGTGTTCATTGCTCACAGTTTTTGACATTTATAAAATGTGTTACACTGAACTCCAATTAAATACTTGACCCTGGTTTCAACTTCAGAGTTTCTCCATGAAATAATAAAATGGACTGCTTTACCCACAGCAGCAAAACCTGCGCAGCGCAAGCCTTTTATAGATTATTTCTTGTTTTTGATGGTGGCATTTATTTTTATTTACAGGTATCTTGCAAATCTGTTTTGTGTTTCTTCTTAATATGTTTCATGTTTGTAACTAGAATTTCTTTTTCAGTCACGACTTTATTGGCGAGTTCAGCACCAGCTACAGAGAAATGTCCAGAAGCCAGTCCCAGTTCCACATCTATGAGGTAATATTCTTCACACACGTGCACACTTTCTAACACGTAAAGGAAATTATCATGCTCTCGCTTCCAGATTTACTAAAAACTCAACTCTCGTTTCAATTAAAGCTAAACAAAGACTATTCATTAAAAGAAGTAAAAACCCCTCCATGCATCGTTGGTAACTAAAGTTTCACTCTCACGTGCAGCTGGCAGCTGGTCTGCTCGTGCAGATGGTTCTCTCTGATGTGGCGGCGACAGTTTTTGTTGTGCCTGTCATGTGAGGCCAGCGATGTTGTGCACAGAGTTTGTTGTGCACGTACAGTACATGTGTGGCAGTCAAGTCATATTGTTGCTAACTTTCTACCTAATGAGGCAGTTTTTACTGGAGGTACTTGAACTAAGCGTAGCTCAAAAGACAACGTTTAATAGCGTTCTGCTTAGGAGTAATTGGCTGCTGTAAGCTGAAGACGTTTTGGATACACCTCATCTACTTCATGAAGGAAACTGTCATGGACTTTCAGTTAAGATAAAAGTTTGGAGGGAAGGGCAAACTTTTATCAATGAGGGGTCCCTACAAAGATAAGAGTACTGACATGTGTGTGTGTGTGTGTGGTGGGAGGGAGGGTGGGGGGGTGGGGGGGGTCTTGTAGTTTTTGCCTTGTAAGGCCCGTTTTCCAACACATACTACATTGTGAGGATGAACTGCTCCTTGTGGGGTCCAAAGCCCGGGCCCCATGAGAAGCAGCACTATTGGTGGGTTAGGGGTTAGGTTTAGGACAGGAGTCTGCAACCTGCGGCTCTGGGGCCACATGTGGCTCTGTAGTCCCTCATCTGTGGCTCTTTGAAGCTTTGACCAAAACTTATTGACATTTGATTGTACTGATGTTTATACCCACAACAAAAAAAGACTAGTTTTGGCTGTTTTATTGTCAAAGTTTTGCCTGATAGCTACTAGTAAGATAAGAATTTTATTGATCCCGCAGGGAATTTTTGAAGTAATAACTTAGTAAGTTTCTTTCACCTTCCTGGTGCAACCTGGGCTTGAACCCGCAACCTCAGGATTGCAAGACTGCGACACTGGCCACCGAGCTATTGCTGCCTCGGCCGATACTTACTTATTATTCCTTACATAGTCCTGCAGAGTTCAGTGTTTAAATTTGTAACAAAATCAGGATAAGCTGTAATTATTTTCCTTCTTTACATGGTATGGTCTTTTTCAATCTTAAAATGTAAAAAATATCAATAAATGTTAAAATTCATGATTCAATAACCATAAATCTGGCCATTTTGGACTGGGAAATTTCCAGCAGGACTCAAGGCTGACAAGAAAAAAAAAAAAAAAAAAAAAAGTCTGCCTGAATAAAACCATCAGTTGTGGCTCATCTGAATCTGACTCCACCATTTGGCTTTGGATATGAGCCGACTATCAAATTTCTCCTGGGACTTGGGTAACTAGTGACAAAGATTTGTCTATCATACCCTGCTCCCCCACCCGAGAACTTCTGGGCAGGCTTATCAGAACTGCTGGCTGAACAACATCGTATCAGGACTCTGGCCTATCTGGAAGTGCTCAATCTCAATGTCTTGTCGTCAAATGCAGATGTAATGTGTTTATAAATGTGCTTGGTGGTAGAGTTTTTTGATGTCTCAAATCATGTCCTGATAGGACAAGATGTGAAAAAGATCTTTTTTGTAATGCCACTATCCATCCTCATGGCTTGTACCTTTTTCTATCTAAACGTATTCTGATAAAGAATAAGGGGCCGCGCTATTATAGCAGTAGCAACGTGCACTCCGCCCATCTTTCAGACAACTGTACGAACATAATTTCACTGTATCCCAGTACAATGGTAATGAAGCTTATTCTGATTCAGATTCTAATAATTTTAGTTTTCTAATGTCACCCCTACTGGTCAGAAAAGCCCCCTTCCAACAAACTCCGTGGCCCATGGGCCATCAGTTGATAATCACAGTTGTAGCAGGTTTTGTGGCTCCAGACACGTTTTATTTAGTGAACGAAGGGACAGAAATGACTCTGCTGATCAAAAATGTTGCAGACCTCTGTTTTAGGACTAAGATGTGAACTGAGGATGGGTTAGGTTTAGGGTTTCTGGACCAACACAGACTCAGGTAGATGTCTTTAAGTTCTGCCTGTACCCAAAACAACTGTGTTATCTGAATCTGGCTCCCCCGGCTGACCCCGAAGACCACCTTATCTGAATACGCCTGGAGGACATGTAATCTGACTCTCAACCCTGCCCATCAGGGAATTTCCACCATCAACCAGATGAAACCAGCTGAATAAACATTCTGTCATCATTTCAGGACTCTTGGATTCTCATTAGCGTTGACCTTGGCCATTCCCCGACATACCTCAAGAATGTTTACGGATCTCATCGGAGGAAGCTGGCAGATTATTCCATCCTTATCAGAACTCTTACAGTACCCTTGAGAGCTTCTATGATATTGCTCATCGTTCTCGGTGTGTCCCCCCACCCCTGCAGAATGTCTACGTTACCATGTGCTTATTTGTGTGAGGTGTTTTTTAATATAAGATTTTTTTTCCTCAGGCAAGAAGAAAGATTTTAATAGGAATTTTTTCACCTGCATTTCCTAATGTCCAGTTTCATTACTTTTTGTCTAAGCAGATCTCACTTGTAAATGAGTCTTCTAGGCTCAATGTGACTTATCTGTCTAAATAAATGTTGAATGAATAGTCTTGCAAGCTGAAGCAGAGTTGAAATACAAGCATCAAGATGTTTACATGGTGCTCCGTCACAGAGAGCATAAAAGGTGTCTTTTTATAATGGTCATAAGTCAGACGACTCTTGCAGCCTTTTTGCTTAGGCTTGAGTTTATGAGGTGAAGGCTCCATGCTCCTGCAGCTCCACTTTTGACTAGACAAAACACTCATAACACCACACACAGTTCATATACATTTGACATTAATAAGTGAAAAACATCAGATGGAACAATAACTGTCCTGAAAAATCTTCCATCTTTGACCTATTTCTAACAAATATGCCTCACAAATTCCCTGGTGTAGGTGTTTTTGCCAATATTTTAAGTAATCATTGTGTTAGCGGCTCTCAAAGACACTAAACGTCCACATCCTAAGCCCAGACTAATTCAAAAAAGGGACTTGAATCATTTTTGTGAACAATCATTCCTCTGGGATTTATCTCACTTTGACTGGCATCGTATTCTATTAACCAACGACGTGAACACTGCTTGGAACTATTTCCATAATAGTTTCATTTATTGTGTAAACAAACATGCTCCTTTCTGCAAGTTCAGAATAAAAGGATGAGATAGTCCCTGGTTTACTCCTGAGCTAGCTAACCTCCTGCACAGGAAAGATCATCTTTGGGCCACAGCGAGAAAATCTGGCTCGGACACTGATTGATTGAGTTTTCGGCAGATGAGGAACAAATGCCCAACTTCCATCAAAGCTGAAAAACGTAACTATTTCTTATCTCAGACCTCCAAAAATCTCAATGATCTAAAATATTCTGGAAAACCATCAAATCTCCCTCAGGCAGCCACCAATCATCTGACCTTCCATCACAACTTTTCATTAACTCTGTTCCTGTGTCAAATAAGCATGAGGTCCTGAACTGTTTCAACAAACATTTTGTCACTTCTAGTTCTTTGACACAGCTACTAATGGAAAATCAGCTACTAATGGAAAATCAGCCACTTCCCTTAAATGTCAAATGGGGCTGGGCGATATGGACCAAAATTAATATATTTATTTATTTATTTACTTTTTACAAAAATCACAATATGCGATATATACAGTATCTTAATATTTTTTTCTTTCCATAAAGTAATGACAAAAATAAATTTGAGTCAAAGTTTTGTCCCAGTTGTCACAGGCACATTTAGTAACAGCTGTAACTGTACAAAATAAATGCCTTAAAAACAAATTATTTACATATATCAAATAGTTTATTTTTTTAGACATCTATTTACATATATTAAATAATAATCCTCTTCAGCTGTGGGCAGCTGTGGTTGAGAGGCTAGAGCAGTCGTCCTCCAATGGGAGACTTGGGGCTTAGATTTCACCAGCAGTCACATGCTGAAGTGTTACTGGGCAAGACACTGAACCCCTTATTGCCTCTGATGTGTGTCCCATTGATGTATGGATGTGATAAAGCTCAGATTATTCTTTGTATAGGTCTAGTAGAGTGCTGTTTGAATGGGTAAATGAGGGCACAGATTGTGTTGTAAAGAGCTTTGAGTTTCTTGTTAAGATAGAAAGGCTCTATATACGCACAGTCCATTCAGTTGCACATTAGTCAGCATGTGTGAACTGTGGTAGTGAGCC
>JAVCKU010000013.1:1841598-1856437 GCA_032273985.1 Hypsolebias coamazonicus
ATGAATATAAGCATGTGGATTGCAGCCCTTCATGCTAGTTTTAAACTAAGATCATCGGATGACGAATTCAGACCATTTTAGTCAAACTTTGAAAATACGCACAATCTAAAATATTCCCAGGATCCTGCTCTATTAGTCAGACTGTGTGCTTTGTGAACGACTCTCAGCTACTAACGCATCAAGTTTTAACTCTGTGTCTTTAAAACTGACTGCGTTTTGGCTATTTGTGTGGTTCCCAAGGTCAGTCGGCTGTGGTGCCTGTCTTGAACTGGGTCGACACCAAAAAGTTAAAGAGTTGGAGATGTGCATGTAATGATCACTTTCTGAAAGTTTCATTAAAGTCTGAGCACTGGTTTGTGGGTTTTTGTTAACAGACAAATAGACAAACAAAAACACACAAGCTTCACAGTACACTGGTATCGAGACCTGCTGCCAAACGATGAAACGTGGACAGCATTCATTTTATATTGTGAAACTGACAGCACTTTACAGGTCATTGAAATATTTGCATAAATCCCTGGTTGCTCATCAGTCCTGTTGGACATAGATTTATCCTTACTGAGATGATTCAAACAGATTTCTACTAGAGGTAAGTTAATCATTGGTCATTTTTCCACAGAAGAGCTCTTCAAAGTGGCCAGGCAATCCCTTTAATTCCTTTTAGAGCAACAAAATAAAGAATCTACTTTTTCGCAATTCAAATTATTTAAAGCAAAGAACACAAACTTTTACAGAACCTTAACTAAACAGACAGCATCTTCCCTAATTTACACTTAGCAACTTATTTAAAAAAAAAAAGTTCACTGTTTTCTAATCCAGTTTCCTTCAACTCCCACCTGGCATCCCTTGTTGCCAGATCTTGTCTCATGATCCTACATACTGACTAACAAGCACTTTCCCACCTTTCATCATCGGCTTTCAAATCTCATCTCTCTCCTCTCGCTGCGTCCGCCCACTCAGCCTGAGAAGAGCTGCATTGTTCGCCGCTCACTTCTGTGGAGCATCTTGACTCCAAGCCAGGAAGACGCTGGACGAAAAAGTGACACCGTGTCACATCGAATTCCAGTGTGCCCGGTTGTTTGGCGAAAGAATGTTGTTAAACTCACTAAACATTGCCCCGCTAGATCACTTCAAGCATTTCTTCATGGTGTAGGGGAAGTGACAAGAGCTTGGTTAAGCTCAGAGCCAAACAAGACTTGACTCTTAAGTTGTAGCAACAAAGGTCTGCTTTAAACCCTAAATCATCCTGTCCAAATTATTGTTCTAAATTATGCAACTTAATTCATTTTTTCTTGTAAAGTAAACGTTAAAGGCTTTTTCTGTTGAACTATGCTTCTTGTACAATCTTTATATTTAATATTTTATGGCATTCACTTCTTCCATAATTACTTTCAGTGCTGTCACGTCTCTTTTGCGCAACCTGTTATTTGTGATGCAGCATCCTGCTTAAATCAAAGGCCTGGCATTCCTTGAAGGAATGCATATCTCCCACTGCTTTTAATGCCCATCTTAAACTAAATGAAAAATAATAAAATTTAATTTGGTCAAACCCTGTAAATAACTTTATGTGCAATGTTGTGTGATTCTGCAAGATCTCGTGGAATGTGTCAGTGTTCAGAGTATGTGTGGTTATAATTCTTAGCTACTGGTAATTCCATGCCCAATTATTAGCTCAATAGCCATAAATCTGACTTATTTATGGCCATTCTTGTTTTGACTACGGTTGGTTGTCTCTATCAGATATATTAAACTGAGGTGACTAAAGAAATATACGTATTAGTTGTAGATGCACAACCAATATTTACTGTTCAATAAAATCTGTCTAGTGGTTTGATATATTTTGCTAACAGACTAATATAGTTGACTCCAGCAGTTACTGAGTATGTGTTGGAAGGTGCTCAAACTACACCACACTACAAACACTGAAATGAATTTGCTCAATGTTTGTAAAAATGTACTGAGTTATAGCCGTTTTTAGGTTTCTCAAGGTCAGCTGGCTATAATCTGTCAACTTTTTATTTTTATTTGTTTAGCCTATATTTATACAGGCTGTCTCACTGCGTCACAAGGACTCAATTTCAAGAAAGACCTGTTGTAGACATGTAGAGTACACGACAAAAATAAACAACAATTAAAAGCAATTAAAATAAAAAATAACTTTATAAAAACACTGTTACTGTTAGCAGCATGGTCCTGTTAGCAGCATGGTCCTGTTAGCAGCATGGTCCTGTTAGCAGCATGGTCTTGTTAGCAGCATGGTCCTGTTAGCAGTGCAGTTAGCAGTGAGGTTATCTTAGCAGTATGGTCCTGTTAGCAGCATGGTCTTAGCAGGGTGGTCAGCAGTGAGATACTTTTAGCAGCACGTTCCTGTGGCAGTGTAGTTCTGTTAGTAGTGATCTCTTCGCAGTGAGGTTGTCTTAGCAATATGGTCCTGTTAGCAGCATGGTCCTGTTAGCAGTGTAGTTCTGTTAGCAGCAAGGTCCTATTAGCAGCATGATCTTGTTAGCAGTGTAGGTCTGTTAGCAGTGAGTTTCTTTTAGCAGTGAGGTTCTCTTAGCAGCATGTTTCTGTTAGCAGCATGGTCCTATTAGCAGCATGGTCCTGTTAGCAGTGTGGTTCTGTTAGCAGTGTGCTTCTCTTGGCAGCATGGTCCTATTAGCAGCATGGTCCTGTTAGCAGTGAGGTTCTCTTAGCAGCATGGTCCTGTTAGCAGCATGGTCCTGTTAGCAGTGAGGTTCTCTTAGCAGTGAGGTTCTCTTAGCAGCATGGTCCTGTTAACAGAGTGGTTCTGTTGGCAGTGAGATTCTCTTAGCAGCATGGTCCTATTAGCAGCATGGTCCTGTTAGCAGCATGGTCCTGTTAGCAGTGATGTTATCTTAGCAGTGAGGTTCTCTTAGCAGCATGGTCCTGTCAGCTTTGTTGTTGTTCCCCTCCACTGTGGAACCGGAGCCGAACCACCATTTGTTTTGTTTGCTGGCTTTGGTAATCTCGCTGTTTGCCGAACAGTTCGTCCGGAGGTCGAACAGACCGACATTTTGATCCAGAACAATGGACTTGTCCCCCTCCAACCTTCAATAGTTAATTAGTTGCACATGTATGTCCAACGATTGTTACCTAGACTTTTATTAAAATCTGTCAATCGATTCACGAGATATTTAACTAACAGACAAGCACAGTAACCTTGAATAGGTTATGACATCCATCCATCCATCCATCCTTCATCATCCTCTTGTGCTGAAGTTGGATCGCGGCGGCAGCAGCTTAAGCAGGAAGGCTCAGATGTCTCTTTCTGCAGCCACCTCTTCTAGCTCTTCTGGGAGAGCCCCAAAGTGTTCCCAGGACAACAGGGAGACGTGGTCTCTCCAGCATGTCCTGGATCTTCCCCGGGGTCTCCTCCCAGTTGGACATGTCCGAAAACCACTTCAACTGGCTCCTCTCGATGTGGAGGAGCAGTGATTCTACTCTGAGTCCCTCCTGGATAACTGAACTTCTCGCCCTATCTCTATGGGAGAGTCCAACTACCTTTCAGAGGAAACTCATTTCAACTTCCTGTACCTGCGGTCTCGTTCTTTTGATCACTACTCAAATGTTAGGTCATGAGAAAGTTTTGCAAGCAGTTCGTGCAATGATTTAGTGGCAGTATGTCTTGGTGAGGACTCTCAGCTGCCACACCACTCTAGTTCAATATCTGGTAAACTGATTGAACTATAGACATTCTTGTGTTTGCTGAGGTCACTTTGCTATGGCAACCATCTTGAGTTTGACTGATCTCAACTATTAATCAATTGTAAATGTACGCCCAATAAATATTTTCTTAAAGTTTCGGTAGAATACATGCAGTGGCTCATGCACAGATCCATCAACACAACAGACAAACATGGGCATAAACATTATCGCCTTTTTGTCTTTAGGTGCAGGCGATAATTGAAGATTAGAGACAGATTTGTTTGTTATAAATCATTGATTTACTGATGACCAGTTAACTTGTTTTGCTGTAACATCTGAACATTTTTGTGCTTTTGAATTGCTCAGTCAATAAAAATAAATGCATATTCTTCATTTTACATGAGCTACATTACTTTGGGCTGTAGTAATGAATTTCTAATTGGGCCATTTTTCTTCAGTATGATACTACAGTTGTACTGATCTCTGAGGAGTCATTCCCTGACATGAGATTGTAGGAAGGTAATTGCTGCGGCAGTGGAGAGGCTTAAGCGTGGGTCTCATTAAGGGGCAACTTCAGCGAGTTAATATCTGCACAATGTTCCGTTTTCTTTCTCCCTGGGACAAAGAAGACCTGCCAGCAGAGTAACTATCCAGTGTGCCTCCTGGTTTTGTTTTAATTTTCTTAAATACATTTTAACATTGACTTCTTTTCTCTTGTCTTTTCTGACGGCAGGTATGCATCAGCAGTGACCGACGGTTCGCAGTACTTCATCCTCCTCATCATCTCAGATGGTGTGATCACAGACATGGCACAGACCAAGGAGTCCATAGTCAATGTACAGTAACACATCACACATTTCAATTATTTATAAATGATTATGTAAGCTTTCTTCAGAAGCACATTCTCCACTATTTGACTGTTAAATCCATCCATCCATCATCGTCTGCTTGTTTCAAAGTTGGGGGCAGCTTGAGCAGGGAGGCCCAGACATCTCTTTCCACAGCCACCTCTTCCAGCTCTACTGGAGGACCCAAGGTGTTCCCAGGCCAACCGAGAGACATCGTCTCTCCTGTGAGTCCTGGGTCTTCCCCGGGGTCTCCTCCTAGTCAGACATGCCCGAACACAGCTGGCTCTTCTCAGTGTGGAGGAGCAACACTTCTACTCCAAGTCTCTCCTGATAGCTGAACTTCTCACCCTCTCTCTAAGGGAGAGTCCAGCTACCCTTAAAAGGAAACTCATTTCAACCTCCTGTATCTGTGATCTCTTTCTTTTTGTCACTACCCAGAGCCTGTGATCACAGGTGAGGGTAGTAACGTAGCTCGACCAGTAAACAGAGAGTTTTGCCTTACAGCTCAGCTCCCTCTTCACCACAATGGACCGGCACAGAGTCCGCAATACTGCAGATGCTGCACCAATCCATCTGTCAATCACAAGCTCCGTTCTTCCTTCACTCATGAACAAAACCTGGAGATACTTGAACTCCTCCACTTGAGGCAGAACCTCACCCTTGACCTGAAGAGAGCAATCCACCCTTTTCTGACCGAGGACCATAGCCTCAGATTTTGAGGTTGCTGATCCTCATTCCAGCTGTGAACGCGCTCCAGTGAGAGCTGGAGATCACGGCACAATGACGCCAACTGGACCGCATCATCTGCAAAGAGCAGAGATGGTACCCTGAGGCCACCGAACCAGTTAAAGCCCAAAAAAAGTTACAAACAAAGTAACTGGAATTCTGTTCTGCTGCTGAAGATGTTTCGCTTCACATCCAGGGACGTGCGACGTCTTCATCTACAGAATCGAAGTCCATTTGTTTTGTTTTTAACTTTTATTTATTCACCATGTCCTGCATGTCTGGGACTCATCATCAGCATGTTTGACCATTACTTTTCTGTTTCCGTCCCAGTTTTTATTCACGACACCTCTAGCAGGTGTGTGAAAACCCATAAATACAGGAAAGTTGTGCAATTCCTTTCGATTACAGAACATTGCACAACACAGACAGACTTAACAGTGGAAACCAGATTTAAAGTTTAACTGGTTTTAGAAGTTCATCTTTACATAAATGAATAATCTTTTATAGCTTTTTTTTTCTTTTACAAAATAGTGGATAAAGTTTGAAGAGTTTTATAAATTTTACAAGAGTGTTCACCTTAGAGAAATATTGCCGCACTAACTTTTGAGCTGTCTCATCTTTCCTAAATTTATGCAAAGAAATTCTTCTTAATTTCACGTTTCCACTTCTTATATGGCATATACATTCAAATGAATGCAATTGTGCATTCTTTCATTCATTGCTTGGCATTCATGTTTTTTTTTTTAATCCCATCAGAGTGCAGCAAGCACACTTCCAAACTGTCACTGACTTCAACTGTATGTGAGCTCAAAATGAAGGGTCTGTCATTCATATCCTTTACATAGGACAGTGAAAACATGGAATTTCCTATGCGTGACAATCAAATATTTCTGCCCTTTTGGTTTTTTTTAGATATTTTTTATCCTGACGTACAGTATAGTTTTCAAACCTTTTTTTTTTTTTTTAGTTTACATGCTACACTGCATTTCTGTCTGGCAGTCCTATAAGGTTTGCTGTCAGGGAAATTGCTCAAGACATTTACAAAAGACAATGAAGTTAAGTCAGGTCCTCTGGAAGAGTTCTTTTTGTTGAAACGTTTCATCTTTTATCCAAAATACTTCATCAGTCCAAGGAGCCACAACAACCTCATTTTTATAAATGGCACCTTCACATAGTGGGTCAACCATTTTGATGGTGCGCAGATGGTTTCTGGAGTCTTCCTTCTCCCCTGCCGACTCCTTTGAGGAGTCATGGCCAAAATATGTGGTTCAAAATATCCTGATGCTCAATAATCAGGTAGAAGACTAAGAAGACTGAGTTTGTTGTGTCTCCTCGGACTCATGAAGTCTTTTGGATGAAAGACGAAACGTGTCAACCGGGGTTTCATTTGAGCCGGATTCTGCTGGAACAAGATCCGGGAACTCTCTCATTTTGACCGGCTGTGTCCCGGCAACTGTTTGCTCAGATCCGGCAACTCAAACCTCTGCCCCTAAAAGTCCGAAGTCACCGCGCATTTTTATTTTGATTATTTATTAAAAATACAACGAGAGGAGACGTTGCACAGTTTATGGAGTGGATGTTCTGGCCGCACTTCACACACCAGCTTACGTACACGCTCCTGCCCAGCAGAGACGTGGACCGCATGTCCCGTGGGGATGAAATGTCTTCATCCACCTTCAGCTGTGCACCGTGCAGACAGCATACATTACTGACATGATAAATAAAAAAAGCTTACAGTAAAAAAAAAAAATAAAAAAAAAACGAGAGAAATGTTTGAGTATTATTCACATTACAGCACGTTCCAAAACAACGGCACTAATCTGTCAAAATAACAGTGATCAAAATGTCAACAAGACAGTCCGGTTTATTATCTGAAATAAATGACTGGACTGTCCTTAGCTGGACAACTGAGAATTGAAGCACCTGAAGGCAGTGGGAATGGAGATTGGAGCAAGAGGAGCAACAAAGTGCAGGACTGAATTCAGCCAAGAAGAGTTCGGGTTGGACAGTGAAATGTGTGTATGTATGTGTGTGTGTGTGTGTGTGTGGGGGGGGGGGGGGTTAGGACGCTTAACAGAATCAGAGCCACTCTATTCACACACAGGCTTGTTGTTGTTGCTCTCTAAAATAGTAATTTCAGTTCAACCTTTATTTATACAAGTTGGTCTCGTTGAGCCTCGAGGACTCATTTACAAGAGAGACCTGTTTTTAACCAATTAAATCAAACAACCTGTTAAAATGCACCAAAATGCATAAAATAGCGTCTCTGTTATTCCAATTTTTCTGGGGGAGGACCCATGGATGAGCGAAAAGAAACCGTCCAGAGGACCTGACTTGACTTTGTTGGATTTTTCTACCTGGATTATTGAGCATGAACTTTGATGTTTACAAAAGACACTTGCCTTTGTAAATGGTGAAACTGTTTTTTTCATGAAACTTCCCATAAGCCACCAAATGAATCACAATTAAAGATCCATAAACGATCCTGAGGAGCCAACGAACTCCCAAAATGCAAGGAAGGCTATAAAAAGCGCATCTTGTTAGTGCTTCTTACTTTTAGGTTCATCTTCACCAGTGAAAGGGGTAAGGAGGGAGCGATGCTACCACTGCCTTCTTCCTCCACTCCTCCTGCTGTGTTCAGATTTAATAACTCTCCCTCCAATAAGTGTGATTAGAGTTCATATGTGCCATGGTTAACACTAGATTTTATTTTTCACATCCCCAACTCCACCGTGCATCCAGCCTCCTCTTCCTCCTCGCATTGTGTAATCTTATTGTAAACTAAGATCTGAGAGTAATTATTTACTAGCCGTCAGACGTTCCATGCTCCTCATTTCTCAGGCAATTTAGGCCTCTGTCTAATAAAGAAAGGAAGTTATGAAACACTGAAAAAGCCTTCCTTCATCACTCAGGCTGTAAAGTTCTCATCCCGCTCGGCGAAGATTTAATAAACAATATTGCAATGCAGATTGGCCGTTCAGCTGAGGCTTGGGTCAGAGGTGGATGTAAATGAGTCATTTTTGAGCTGTCAAGCTTTTGGAGAAATAAATAAGTTTGAAAGTGCATGAAATTAAAAACCAGCTTCGGCTGAGGATTCATAAAACGTGCTGTGGACGGCAGATGAAATTGGACGAACCCCACCCGTCTTTGACAACGGGGATGACTTTTTCCTACCGAGCATCGATTCCGTGGAGGGTTACGTTTAACACACAGTTAATAAACTGCAGGGGCATTTCTCTGCCGCTCTGTGAGGTTGAAGACAGCAGATGGTGAATAGATTATCGCTTTTTTTCCTGCCTCTGAAGTGCTTGTTCTCTCCCTTTCCACCCTTTCCAGGCTGCATCTCTGCCCATGTCGATTATAATAGTGGGGGTCGGACCAGCAGAATTTGATGGTGAGCATGGGGAGCTTTGTGTGTGTGTGTGTTAATTAGTGCACAGTAATCTTTGCCTTCAACCTTTTTTCTTCCTCCTATCTCGTCTCCCACATGGTTCAAACCTTCCTTGTGCAGCTTCTTTTTTTTTCACCCTGCTGCTTCATTTCCACCCTTATACCCTCAGAGTGACATAAGGTAGAAAAGAAAATTCACAACTGCCTTTCTGGAAGTGGTTGTGTTTTTTTTTTTTTTTGTTTCTCGTCTGTTTTCTAATGAGAGGACGGTCACAATTCTCACCTCTGTGAAAGCAAGCTCACTCCCGATGAGTAACGAGCCCGTGAAGTCAATGAGATTCAACAATTATGACGCTTCTGAAGCCGCTGTGCATGGATGGCAGCATGACGTCCCTGCGGCGCTCATTGCTGGCTTTGCTAAAACACGTTCTATCATCTCTCCCCCAAGCACACAGTTTTTGTAGCTTCCAGCCCCACGGCATCACGCTCAGCCGTGCAGAGTCTTTTTTATCGGTCCACGTTTGTCTCCTAGGAAATGTAAGCCAGTGGCATGCAAATGACATCAGCCGATTGAAGCACAGAAGTCGTGCAGCTTATTTGTTCACTAGAGATTCAGCCATTTAAGTCTCCTGACTGATGTGCTTCCTTTCATAGAAATGATCGAGCTGGACGGGGATGAAGAGAGAATCTCATCCCAGGGACGATATGCCGAGAGGGACATTGTTCAGGTACAAAACATTCCCAAACTCTCCACTTAATGACTGTTTGTTTGCTGGAACTTGTGATTAGTGAAAAAAATGTCCCGGTGCTTAACCCTCTTGTTCTGAGTTAGGCACTTCTTCCTCTTTCCATTGTGTCAATCTTTTTACCACCAAATGGTAGAGGAAGGCACCTTACATTTCAACTACATAACAATGCAGTCCTAAAACATAGAAGTCGTATTACCGTATTTTTTGCCATACTCGTCGCGTCGCCGTATAAGTCGCATCAGTCCAAATATGTGTATTACAGTGGAAAAATACATAAATATGTTGCTTTGCCACATAAGTCACATCTATTATGCGTCACCACTGACCACCCGGAAACTTGGGCTGGTATTGTGCCAAAAATCGATTGGCTGCCAAATGCCGACTGCAGGAGCATGCACGGGAGGACTTTAACAAGAATTTAACAAGACTAACACTTAAAAACAATTATTTGTTTTCTCAACATTATAGCAAAGGTGTGTCCCAGTTGAACTTTTCCTTAATAAATGCGCTTTAATGGCCAAATCAGCTGCACTTCACCTGGGTGGCGCTGCAAAATGCAGCTGATTTGACGTTTGCTCCAGGAGTTCTGGAGCGAGACGAAGGTGGCTTGGTATGGCAAGCCAAATGTCTCATTAATAGCCACTTCTACCTATTAATGAGGCACTTGGCTTGCCATATTAGTCTAAGGCCCTCTAGCGACTGAAAATGGTAGTGTTCAATGTTTTTCATGTCAGAATGAATGAAATCGTCAGATCTCAGCCAAAATGTGATTTATAAATATGGGGGGACATGTATAGTAGTTGCTTCGGTGTATAAGTCGCAGGATTTGCATATTTATGCAAAAAGGTGTAACTTATACAACGAAAAATATGGTACTTCCAAACACTGGATCTTCATGCAGAAGGTGTTGTTTCATGTCTCAGTCGGCCATTTTAGTCCATTCTCTGTTATGTGCACACTATAAACTGTCCAGGTGCTTCACTTCCACCCTTCAGAGTTCAACCTTTTTATGTTCCTCCACATGAATATTTACAGTGTAATTAACAATAAATAGTAGCAATGACTTTTTAAATCAGTTTGGAATCATTCATGTCCTCACTGTGCAGCATCAAATTATAATTCCCATCCCGTCATGTTCCAGTGCTAAATCAGAGCTGGTGTTCACTTGGCACCAGCTCTTCCAGTTTAAAGAAACTTGTCCAGGTGATATGATTTAACTTTTTGTGTGTGTGTGTGTGTGGTTTCTACCACTGTAACCTCTGGCACAAAAACTGGTGTTACGCCTGTGCTGGGCCAGAGCAAAGAACAGGAACTAGAGCTGAAGGAGGTCTGACAGGGACCAGCGGCAAATGTAAATGTGTGTTTTTAATGACAGTCGAGAATTCCTAGACTGATGGTCAGAGCACCGCACAGAGCTGCATTCACAATCACCGTTTTCAGTCGGATTTATAAACACTGCTCAAATCTCCATTTACTGACATTTTTTTGGGTCTTTTGAATCTCGCCAGCTGTTATTTATGTTTGTACGTATCCTGCTGAACTCCCATCTGCAGGAGCACTGACAAATATGTTTGCAGATCGGAAATGTTACAAACACCAACTGTTGTTTAAAACAGTGTTGATAAAATAAACTGAAAATTTTAAGACGTGTATGAGCAGGAACAATGACACAAACCTTGTGATCATGGTCCTTTACAGAACCACGTAATTCAACAAAAGTGAGGGGCAATAATTTCCTGTAAGAGACATTTAATGTGACGTGACGGCTTCAAGCTGGCTCTCTGACCGGCTGGAGCTAATTAAGAATTAGAGCTGTCATTTCTAACTCGGATCCAAAGCCCAGCCCAGCCCGAATTCAGGTCAGGCCATAATAATGTGCTTGATGGTTGGGCCGGGTCAGTGTCGGGCTTTTGATTGCATCTGCTGACGATCCAATTATATGGCAACATGGCTTACCATACAATCACCAGCCACACGCAGCTATTTGACCACACGCTGGTCAACCTTGAAAGAGGTTTTTTAAAAAAAAGTTCAGTTAAGCTTCAGATGGGACTGTAATGCCAGGCAGCGATCCTTCAAAAGCCCAAATGGACGTTCATTCAGCCGCTGCACTCAGCGGATGCGCGCGGCCGACGACCCAAACAGGTGGCATCCCAAAATATCCTCGTAGACATGTCAGAGCAGGGTCCATGTCTGAATAATGCAGAATGCAGGCAGAAGAAGAGCATTAGTGCGCTTTGACGACCATGAAAGGACAACCACCCCCTCAGCTCCGATCTTCTCTCCCTTTTATTCAGCCGCTCATGTCCGCCATCCGTTAATAACCATATAAGCAGTCAAAGCTTAATTAAAAATGTCAGTGGGGGCAGGGGGGTGGGGATTCGGGTTCAGACCTGTAGTTACTATTAATTCGTCTGGTCGGTTTGGGTTCAGAAATTATGGCTATGGGCTGGGACTGGGTCGGGTCTGATATATATTTTTTTTTAACCAAATGCAACTCTATTAAGAACCATCTCCAGCCCTGGGCCAGCACTGTAACCTCTTTAGTGGAAAACCTCTGTATGTTTTGTTCTGCCGGCTCTAATCTTTTTGCATAATACGCATAACCGTCTCTTCTTCCCTCCTTAGTTTGTTCCTTTCAGAGACTACATTGATCGGCGAGGAAACCACATCCTCAGCATGGCTCGCCTGGCTAAAGAAGTGCTAGCCGAAATCCCGGACCAGTTCCTATCCTACATGAGGACGCGTGGGATCAAACCTGGCCCCTTGCCACCGCCGTACACCTCGTGTCCTCCACCAGCCATCCATCCTCTCCACACCAGACGGGTAAGCCGAATCTGAAGGCCTTCAGCGACAGCTGGTCAGCTCTCCTGGCCTCTTCTCTTTGAGCTTCCTCTTTTTGCCAGACTCTTCGCCGGGAGCTTACGAGCACATGGTGAAACGTTGCCTGCTCGCTCGTGCTGCACTTTGGGTGCGAAGGATAACCCCAACTGGGATGCTTCCATGTTTTGAAAGGAGGGGGACTTTGTTCTTTTGAAGGTTTGCAGTGATGGATTAAGCATCACTTGGCTGTAGTAGATACGAGACGATGGGACATCTTCCAGACTGAAGGAGTCCAAACTGGGGAGGCTCTTTTTTCCACTCTCCCTCTGCTTTCTTCCTCGGTTTCTACTTCTGTTATCTTTCACAAAGATCACATCTCGATAAGGAAATGTTTACATGCGGGGGAGTTTTTTCAGGAGAAACATTTATACCGATCAATGTGAAAACCTTTCAGATTCCTATATTTTGGCTGCAGAAACAGGAGCTTGTGAATTTGTAAAAAAAAAAAAAAAAAAAATTAAAGAGTATACAGTACTTTTTTTTTTTTAATAAATGGAGCATGTGTTAGTTTTAGAGAAGCATGCACTGTTGTCCCACACTCAGGGCTTTGTCCCTCCCACACCCGCTCACCACCTCCGAGGACGCCATGTTCAGTTCCAAACAAACCCGCCACCTCCTGAGATCTTCCCATTTTCGACTCCGCCCACATGCCTTGACGTCAAAATAGGTGGTGCTCCCTGGGAATCTGGTTGAAGCAAACGCAGCAGGGACCTGAACCAGCCTTACAGTTTTGTCAGATTACATTCAGTGGCACCGTGTTCAACGTAGATTCTGGAAATGTGGGTCTCTAAGCCCAGAAGTCAAAAACACACATCTCATTACCGAGCCTGACTCCGTACTGTGCTTTACTGTGTTGTTCTTTTTGTAAAATCACATTGTGCTTCAGAAGCAGTCTTGTTTTTGTGGTACACGTCTACCTCTCACGTATTTATGGATTGCCAATTTCTTTCTTTTCTTTATTATTTGTGAATAATAAGTGACAAGCCTGTGTTTTTCTCACCAGTCGTACAAAATGATTGCCAAACTGAAGTTTTATAATTATTACAGCACTTTGGTTGTTGCCCGATCAGGTGACTCACAACTTAGCGACACACTGTAAATACGTACACGTATAAAACAGCCAACAAACAGACTGACTGCTTCTTTTATATTTCCTGCATGGATCAAAACTGTTTTTAGAGCTTTAAAAAGCTCGAACAATCAACATCTCTTAAAGTTTAGCAACATGTAGCCAACCATCTCCTCCCAGGAATAATTTATATGTGCCGGTTAGGCCTGTCACGATAAACACTAAATCTACTAATCGCATGTTAAATGAAAATTATTGACATAATTTTCATTTGTTGCTTTAGCTTTTCTTCTGTCTTCGCTAAAAGCAGCTAAGCGGAGAAGCTAAGCTACAAGCTAAGCTAACAGGCCGACCTCGGGGAAAAAAAAAACCTCCGTCTTGTCAATTCTCCATAATTCACGGTTGAAACCCGTGCCTTCCTGTAAGAAGTTGTTTTTCTCTGCAAAAAGAAGCTGAGAACTTGTTTACTGATTTTTTATTTATTTATTAAAAGCTTTGTGTGAAAAATGCTATGCTAAAGCGCTCAAACCACACCGAGCTTTCGCCATTTTGAGAGCTGAAAACAAGGAAGGAGAGATAGCCCATGTGACATCAAGGGGCCTCCCTTTCATATTTCTTAGAGACATGCTGCTCGCTCCCTCACTATCCATCCTTCAGTTCAAACAGTCTTATACTGAAAAAAGGTACTACATGCAAAATAAATTAACCAACATGTCTTCTTAAATTTGACAACAAAATGTGTTATCGTGACAGGCCTAGTGCCAGTATCAAACACTCCTTAAGGAATTAAAGGTGGCTTTTTGCAACTATTACTTTAAATGATGTATCCAAATTGTAAAATTAGATTGATTTCAGACTGTTAAAGGATTTTAATGGAGGGTTTATGCTTTTTTATGCTACCGTGCCAGTTATCAACTGTTTCACCAGAGTATGCAAAGGCCAGCTACAGAAATCATGTTCTACCTGGCTACAAACGTGAAAAGTGTCAAAAAACCAGAATACAGTAGTTATATTATTTGTTTTTCACATTCATTCATTCAACCTTTATTTATACAGGTAGTCTCACTGAGTCACAAGGACTCATTTTCAAGCGAGGCCTGTTTTAGACAAATCATAGATGAGGTACACACAGCAATTAACTGCCGCAAAATGCATGTAAAATAAAAAGCAAACAAAAGCAGAGATATAAAACAAAACTAAATCAAACTACATTATGAAATGAGGTAGAATACTAAAAACAGGAACATGTCTACACTGGTTTTTGCCATGAACTTAGTTGTTTAAAATCCCTTAGAGAGGTCAAAGTTGACAATTTCAGATCTTGTTGCAAGGTGTTCCAGGTTACAGGGGTGGAATAGGAGGAGCCCCTCCTGCCGAATTCAGACTGCACTGAGGGGACGCTGCAAGTAATGATGCGTTGAGAGATCACGATGTAGCTGCACTCACGCAGTGACATGTAGGAGGAGATGTATGAAGGCAGCAGACCAAGAAGTGATTTAAAGATGAAA
>JAVCKU010000013.1:2087832-2103386 GCA_032273985.1 Hypsolebias coamazonicus
ACTTTATTCTGTTGTCCTGAAATGCTCGTCAGTTTGTGAAATCACGAGCGCGTGGTTTTCACCTGTTGATGTTCAATGTATAGGAAATTGATCAGCCAATACACTGTACATGTAAATATGGGATGACGTTATGATTCTGTTAATAAATGACTGCATTTATATGATGAGTCAAATATAAACCGCCTCATGTACAATCTTTTCACTCTCATTTCATTAAGATCACACTAGAAATCTGATTAATCCAAACAGAAGCAGAATCCTTGTTAAATAAACAATTAAAATTCTTTGGACTTGAACTAGTCTTGAATAATTAATTGGGGATGTCCATTTAACCTGTCCTTGACATCCTACAAAGTCATGAGTTTGGGGGGAAATAAAGTTAAACAGAGACACGCAGCTCTGCTATAATCTGGGGCATGTAAATATTCGTCTTTTAGTCTTAATATTCTTTAGAAATACGAAAGCAGCAGAAACAGCCTCTCCCACAGTGAGAGAAACTAAAAGGCTGTGTGCTCCTGTGGCGGTTCATCTGTCTCTCTCTTAGACTCGGAGTTTGGTCACGCGTGTAGGTTGCACGTCTGTATGATGACGACGAGGCTCCAAACACATTAACATTTAAAACAAAGTTACACTTTAGATACAGTCAGTATTACCGTATTTTACGCCGTACTCGTCACTTCACTGTATAAGTCGCATCTATTATGCGTCACCGCTGATGCATCGCATTTATTACGCGTCACCGCTGACAACCCGTAGATGTGGTCAAAAATCGATCTCGGGAGTGTGCACAGGAGGACTTTAACAAGATTAACACTTAAAAACAATTCTTGTTTGCTCAAAATTATAGTAAATGTGTGTCTCAGTCTAACTTTTGCTTAATAAAAGGCCTTTAACAGTCAAATCAGCTGTATTTGAAAAGTACTTGCTGCCTCGGTGCTCCGGGAGCGCGCAGAGGGAGGAAATCAAGGAGTGACACAGTGCATTTCTTTGAAAGTTAACAGGATAAGCACATAAAACAACTATTTGTTTGCTCGACATTATAGTAAAGGTGTGTCTTAGTTTAACTTTTACTTAATAAATGTCAAATTAGCTGCATTTCACTGGGGCGGTGCAGCAAAATGAAGCTGACTGGACGGTTGCTCCAGGCGAACTGGATGAAGTGGCAGACTATGGCAAGCCGATTGCGTCATTAATAGCCACCAGTGTTTCCCCTATTACCAAGGCGCTCCGCCCCATCAACGGAACCAAGCGCCCCGAGATGAGATGAGCGCCCCACCATGACAAGTTATCAAGGGGAAACACTGGCCATTTTTACCCATTACATGACACAACAGCATGCCGTACTACTTGAGTGCCATCTAGGAGCTGAAAATGGCAGTGTTCAATATTTTCAGTCAGAATGAATGAAAACAGTCATATCAGCCAAAAAATAGTTTATAAATATGAGGAAAATCCATAAATACGTTGCTTCAGCGTATAAGTCGCAGGTCATGTAAAATATGGTAGTATGTATGCAGTTTAGTTTAAAAACATTAAACTGGAACTGTAGCCAGTTAAACTCAAAACAACTGATGTCCCATGTGCTCTCAAATCCCCTTAAACACCCACTAAAGGTTAAGATAAAAAAAAAAGGTGCATGACACTACGGGGGGAGTGCCACACAGCATTCCTCACCAAAGTTGCCAATAGAGGCACTGTACTTGCCACTGGGGGGGTTGTAAATTTGGCGTGCGTCCCGCCGAGGCAAAGGGGCAATCTGTTTTTTGGCGCTTCCCCCAGATCCCATTTCTTCACCTGAAAGACGCTTGGCCCTAAAAACAAAAGCAAATAAGATGAAGTGCAACGAGACGGCACAGTAATGCTGTTGAATCGAGGCCGTTGTCTCTGAAGTGGACTTACGCTACGGCCTCCGGCTTCTGGACGGGTTTCCAGGACAGAGTAACTGTGCTCTTGTATGACGGAGGGTTGTGGAAGAGATCCTGATGGAAAAATAACAATTAAGAACAAAACCAAGGTTGCTCCTTCAAGTTATGTTTTGCAGAATTTTCATTTGCTTCTGGACACAAGGTGGACAAACGTGTGCACATAATGTAGCAGTTTAACTTAGTAAAAAACTGCGCCAGAAAAAAAAAAAACGTACAAAAACATTTAACTGTGTATATTCTTTTGCTTCACTTTCTTTAAGAAACCTTTACCTTGATGAGAACGTTGATGTTGTTTGTGATCTTAAGGGCCACCACTTTGATCTTGTTCTGACAAAACAACAAAATTGTTGAATTTCAAGATATTCCACAGCAGAAATTCCCTATTTTTTTCCATTCCTTACTCATTTTGAACACTTCTTTAACTACACGTCAAAGACAAAGTTTAGTTTAAGTAAAAATCAGCAGCAAGTTCTTACTTCATCTGTCTTCAGAGCGTCTCCTGTCTTTCCTTGCAGAGCTACTCGCAGTTGTCTGATGTAAACCTGCAGGCCTCGAGCAAAATACTGTAACCTGTTTAAAAAACAAACAAACAAACAAACAGTTTTTTATTTGCCAGAAAGAATCCTAGAAATGGCCAGTAAAAAATTATGCACTCTCATATCTAATGCTTTAAATTAATCTCACATTGAAGTCTGAGAAAATAATTTAATAAACTGAAATCTTCCACAGGAGCTTTTCTGCACTTAAATCTACATTTTTTTGTAAAACAAACAAACATAAAAATAAAACCAAAACAATTACCCCACTGGCTCTGTAACGAGGCGCACACGTTTCTTCCCTCTCCCTGTTCCCCACCTGCTTCTCTGCTCTCTGTGTATCGGAGCTCCTATTTTTTCACATCTTCCAAAACGAAAACTACCATGTCTGACCAACTGGACTTTTGACACAAAGGACAAAACCTTTTCAATAAAGCGACAGGGTCCTGGAGAACCCTCATCTGCTCGGACGACACGTGCAGCTGGATTTATCTCTGCGGAAGTGAAGTGTCTATCTCTGCTGTCTATCGATGATGACGAAATTGCATATACCGGTAATTGGATTTACGATAACAGGTTTCCTGTTTTTTTAATTGTTTGGTTCCTGGTTTATCAACATACAAAGAAGACGTCCGCAGCTAATTTGGCCCTCGTCAGGCTGCTGCCTATGTGAAGGTTTTGGTTCGTGCTTTGAGGACTCAAAATCAGCTGATTTATGAGCTAAACTGTAAGATGGAAGTGATTTGAATTCAAGACCATCTGCAGCTTTGGGACTCGTCACCTTGAAGAGGCTCGTAAGCACAGACCAGTAGAATGCACCCTAATCTGACCATGTCGGACCTTGGAAGTACCAGTAAGTCTCAAGGCTGACAAGAAAATATAGTCTGCCTAAATAAATCAACAATTGCTAATTATCTGAATCTGATTCCCTCCTGGTTGGCCTCGAAACAGGACGACTTATCAATTTCTCCTGGGAAATGTGTAAACTAAGGAAATGCTTCGTCTATCACACATATCCCTTCTGTGGAGGCTTATCAGAACTGTGCCGAATGACCATCATCTCGTCATGTTTAGAGCTTCATGGACCGCCTCGTCATCAAATGCATACGTACGTGTTCATAAATGTGCTGCTTGCAGAGTTTTTTTAATGTCTTACATCATGTCCTGATAGGGCAAGGTGTGAAGAGATCTTTTTTGTAATGCCACTACCCTCTCCTCATGGCTTTGTCCCTTTTTCTATCTAAAAAATGTATTCTGAAAAGGATAAGAAGGCCGCACTTTATTGCAGCAGCTGTGTGCGCTCCGCCCATCTTTCGGACGACTGTACGTACATGTTCTCGTATGTCGGTGCAATGACAATAAAGTTTATTCTGATTGTTTACGTATTAATATGGATTCAAACATCAAACTGACGACAGGATGAACACGAATGTGAACAAAAACTTTCAAAAAGTAATCATTACGTGTACATCTTTAACTGATAAGATTTTTGAGTCGCCAATTAAAGATGGCTGTCATGACTAATCAAGCTTCAGCCACGTAAGTTTGGCCATGGTTTGACCAATTTGCAAATTTCATGCTAAAACTCTGCTAGCTAAATGTACTGGTTAAGTCACAACATGTACTCTTAGGTCTTTACAATTTTGTGGAATTAACTGTTGAGTCAATGCCGTTTGTTAGCAAAATATCTCAAGAATGATCGGATGGGATTTAATGAAACGTTTAGAATGTAATCAATGATTATTTTGAGTCATCCCTATTAAAGATGGTCGTTACGGCTAATCAACTTCTCCAACCAAAAAAACGGCTACAACTCAGTCAAACGCACAGATATTGAGTTAAAGTCTGACGTGAAAGTGGCAGAGTAATTCTCAACACATTCTACAGGCACTAACAGATTTGGCAAGATTGTAGAAGCGAAAAAGTCATAATTGGATTTACTTCTTCAACTCAGTACTTTAAGGTTTCACCAAAAGTTAAAAGTGTCCCTTCTCATCATAAGACGACTTTAGGTTAATACTTTGGCATAAAAGACAACAAGCGACATGCCTTTACTTACAGGAAGCTTTGCACACAATAAATAGTCCTCTTATGGAGGAAAAAACTTAAATCGAGTGTTATGCGCTTCTCTTATGATAGTTGTTCTAACACGATGAGAACAGTTGTTAAAAACAGACAAACTTCCACAACTGTTAGTTTCAGGAAATGTTCATCACAACAATTATTTTAGCCTTGAAGGCATCCTGATGCATGCTCAATAATGCAGGTAGAACAATCTAAAAATAAAAATAAAAAAAAAGTTAAGTCTGGTCCTCTGTTTTGTTTTTTGAACGTCCAGAGGACCAGACTTAACTTTTTTAGATTAGCCTTGGTGGATTTCGAGAACTTAGCTTTTCAGCCTTGGAGATCTTGCATCAGAGAATTGAATATCAGAGTTCATTTAAAAAAAAAAAAAAGTTTCCATCTCACCTGATCTTGAAGTCTTTCAGGCGCTCAGCGTCCACTTTATCAACAAGGAAGTCAGGGAGCTTCTTGCCCAGTTGGTGGAAGCTGAAGATGAGACACTCGACGTAACTGAACTGAAGTTTGGGCTCCTCGTTTGCTGAGCTCTCACCATTCTCCCCATCTTCTGGTGGTAAGGGCATGAACTCCTATAAATAAATAAAAACATGACAACATTGTTTGCATGTTAAATACTACTCAACCATTGTTTGATCTATGGTAATGATTTCTTTTGAACAAACTGGACAACAGTAAAATTCTTCTTACCAGAAGCTTGGTAAACATAATGCTGAGGTTAGCCTCAAGCTTCTCCATATCTCCACAGAACGGACTCATCTCAGCCAGCAGCTTCAGCACCTACCAACACGAACACACAGGCCTAAACACTCTAATGTGTACTGCTAACGAGAAACAGTGCTGCATAGCACAAATGACCATTAACATGCAGCTGGCTAGCACTTAACAGGTGGTTGCCACGCTGACTTTGTTTATACCACAACTTCTTACCAAAATGTCAAATGTTAGGAGTTCTCACCCCAACACCAGCGGTCACATTCAACAACCGTGTTGATTCAGGCTAAATGAATCAAGAGCAGAGAACAGTTTCCCCCCTTCCCCCCTTTAATTATATTAATGCTGCCTTACTTGTCAGCTACAATGCTTGAGTGCTGACTTGCAACAAGAATTACATGGATAAAAGTAAACAGGAAAAAAAAAAAACTTAACTGAGTCTTCCTGTTTTATACTGTTTTATATAGTTTTAAAACTAGGCTCAAGACTTTCCTTTTTGATAAAGCCTATAGTTAGGGTCGGCTTGGGTTTTCTGTTACAGGCTTTTAGACTGCTGGAGGACAAACTGACCACACTTTTTCACTCTGCTACTGTCTTTACTTACTCTGCTCATCCTGTTTTGTATTAGTAATTATTTTTCATATCCATAACTTGTGTTTTTTTTGTCTTTCAGGTACAGTACATCTGGACCTATATCTGGACCGACCATTCTGTGTTCGTTTAGCTCTCCTTCCTGTCCTCTCAAACCAGCCGGTCAAAGCAGATGGCTGCTTGTCCTGAGCCTGGTTCTGCTGGTTTCTTCCTTTTAAAAGGGAGTTTTTCCACTGTTGCCACTGTGCTTGCTCAGGATGGGAGACTGCAACAAAGCCAAGATTCGACTTGTCTTCTGGATTCCTTAGATGGAGAACTTTACTATCTGACTTTTCTATGTATGTGAATGTTCCTGTAAAGTGACCTGAGACAACTTTGTTGTGATTTGGTGCAATGTGAATAAGCTGAATTGAATAAAGCAAAACTCTATTTGACAGATGGTGAGCCATTTGTGCCAAAGTCATGCAGGCTCCAGACAAGTTGGCATATTTTTTTTTATAACGCAAGAATGAAATGCTGCAGTGAAAAAAAATAAAAAAATAAAAAACAGATCTGGAAATGAAGAGAACCAACAATTTAAAACAACCCACACACAGGAGCAAGGCTTGAATCCTCACATTCCCATTTAATTTACTTTTATCTGAAGACCAGTCAGACTCACAGTTTGTCAGTCTCCACCCTCAGCAGGAAAGTAGTGTGCCCTATGAAGAAGAACGCAACAAAACACTGTCAGCTGTCAGGCATGGTGGTGGTAGCATCATGCTGTGATGGAGGTGGCAGGAAGACCACAGAGACAATTTGTGGATTTAGTGAAGGAAAAGGAGGGTTGATGTGGCAGAGGAGGATGTCAGGGATACTGTGGAGGCAAATGGTTTGCTGAAGAGGCCTCTAAAGTGAGCAACCAAAAAAATAAAATACAGTATAAAATATTTTACAAATGAAAGTGAGCAATGAAAAAAGAAACTGACTGCTAGCTGTGTCACCAAAAATACCATTTATTAGAAAAGCTATTCGCACAACAAAAAAAAAAAAAATCACTTTCATAGAAAAGATTTGAATAAATTCTGACAAAATGGACAATTATTATCGAATTAATACTTTGTCAAAAGGAGCAACACTTTTTTAAATTTCGTTGCCTTTAAATCAAACCGTATACTTTGGCGCCACCTTGTGGTAAATTGTTGCAATTACCACTCAGGCGCACTTCCGGTTTTCCAGCTAAACAAGGAAGTCAACCTGACTCATCATGTCTTCTCTATTTTCTTAATGCTGTTTTGCTATATCTTTTTAGGCCCGCGAGGAAACCGTGCATCTGTTATTATGGCGATGTCAACGTTTCAAAAGGTGACCCTCGTGACGTGTCTCGTGCTGTGCGTGGCGCTGCTGCTTCCCAAGATGCTGTTATCCAGAGGGAGGAAGGATGCTGCCGAGCGGCCGGAGGGTGCGTCACCTTTCACGAATATTCTCAAAGCTTTACACGGCCTCTGCTATTTGTATGTTAATAGTTCAGATAGCGACAAGAAATATTTAAATTATTAGCTTAATAAAATTCGGAATAACTCATTTTTACTATTCAAATCCATCTTATTAGCAGGACATCGTTGCATCAATGTTCTTGTAGTTACACTTTCATCCCAGATGGTGGCGCCAAAAACACTTTTTATATTTTTCACAATTTTTTTTTTACGTTTTCAAAAATAAATCAGCATATGAAAAAATAATTATTACATTTATTAACCCATAAATTGTTTAGAATTACAATTTTTAAATTTTATAAAGCTCATCTTACTTCTTAGGTAAATAAACAGCAAAACTAGTATTAAAAAATAATCTTAAACTGATGATCTTTCAGTACTGAGGCACACAAGGAATCAAAAATGTTGAGAAGTTGAATCATATTCCTAATTTGTTTGCCCAGTGGTTTAAAAGCAACGTTGTGCACGGAATGACAATGCTGGAGAAAATCTCACTAAAGTTGTTGACCCAAAAGAACCACGCTCCACGGCAGATTTTAAGCAGTATTTTATATTTGCAAGGTCAGATTTCAGGAGAGGTTACAAACACAACATATTTAAACATCCATAGATGTATGTGCATGAAGACCAGTCATAGAGAAAAAAAAGCTTTTAGTTCAGGGGTGTCCTCCAGCTGAAGCCTCGCCGTTTACACAAACAAATGGGTCATGGGCAGAGATAAAAGTGTCTTGTGAGATGCTTTCGGCTTATTTTGGGCTTCTTGTTCTCAGGGAAGAAAAATTCCCGGACAGACACAAAATAACAAAACAGAACCGAAATAAAAGAGAAATTGAGATTTTCTCGTGTTTAGACCATTAAAACTTTCAGTGGTTGGCTTTTCACGTTATCTTTCACTTTTTCCTGTGGGTTCAGGTCGTTTCCCTCCCATGATGCACCGTCAGGTAGCTCCAGAGGGTCGAGGCCAGCGAGCAGCGGGGGCCGGCCTATCCAGGGCCCATAACACTGAGGCCATAGCCAGGGCCAAGGGAGCAGGGACGGGAGCAGGAACCGGAGGCAAATCTAACCTTGCAGGACAGATCATCCCTGTGTACGGCTTTGGGATCCTACTGTACATCCTTTACATATTATTTAAGGTAAAATGCAGCTGAAAAACATTATTCCTTATTCAAAAGCAAACAAATGCACTTGAAAGAACAAGAATAAGTGAGATGAATGGGAATGTGAGATTTGTTCCTTGCTGTTGTGTTAGATCACATCTAAAGGGAGCAGCAAACCGTCAGAAAGAAGGTTTCCTCCGGTTCGCTCTGAAAACACCAAGAGAAAGATCAGTGAGTTTACAGCGCTCTGTTGACCTCCTTTCTACATTTCTGCTCATTGTTTTTTTAAACTCTTTTGGATGTAAAGTGCTTCTGCGAAGACATTTCTTTCATAGTGCTGACATATCATTTGCACCATCTGTTGTGGATTGGAGATAAATCCCTGTTAGCAGGATCCTTTCTCTCTGCTTTATTGGTTTCAAAAGAAGGTCTTGGTGCACAAATCATCGTAGAAACAAAAAAGTGAAAAATAAACGACAGTTTGTTTTCTCATGTTATTGGTGCGCGTTCATTTTGTGATGAGGAAACGCTCAGCGCTGGTCGTTTCTTAACATATCGACACAAACCTCCACCTCAGAGCTCTGGTCTGTGTTTAAACTTGTTTTTTCTCGTTCTCGTTACGTTTCTCTTCTCGGCTCCCCAGCCGACTTTGAGCTGGCCCAGTTGCAGGAGAAGCTGAGAGAGACGGAGCTCGTGATGGAGAACATCGTTTCCCACGCCCACCACAAACCCAACAGGTGGGCGCGCACCTTTTAATGAGGAATTGAACACCCTGACACTTTTTTTTACAGTTAGGAATCACTTGATTATGTCATATTCCTACTTTTCATGTTGTAGAAAATATTTAGGATAAAAAACTACCAGTCAGAAAATACCTAGGTCCTAACTGCTTTTTAAATGTGCTGCAGGCTTCAGAAGCAGGAGTGACTATAAATGTACAAGCTGATAAATTAAAACATGAAATAAATAGAATTTATATTATTAGCAACAAAATACAGTATATAACTCTTGTAAAAAAATATTTTTTTTTTTCTTGTTTTGAGTTTTTCATACTGTCTAGCATTTTTCTAAGTTGTGGTTATTTTAGCCCTGGAAAATAAAATAAAAATGCATGTGGAAGTGGTTCAATTAAGCCTTTTGGCCACAAATAGTAAAACAGATTGGACCTTTTAAGAGGGAATTTCAAAACGGTGTCAAAACATTTTCCTCACTCTTTTTGCTGGAAGTTTGAACATGTTTGAAAAAAATCGGTGCTAATACCGTATTTTCCGGCATATAAGTCACAGTTTTTTGCATAGATTTGCCAGTCATGTGACTTATACGCCAAAGCGACTTATATACCACAAGCTGATTTGACATTTGCTCCAGGCAGATGAAGGTGGCAGGCTGTGGCAAGCCGATTGTGTCATTAATAGCCACTTTTACCTATTACATGATACAACGACATGCCATACTACTCGAGCGCCATCTATAAACTGAAAATGGTAGTGTTCAATATTTTCAGTCAGAATTAATGACAACGATCATGTCTCAGCCAAAAATTGGTTTATAAATATGGGAAAAAAAATCATAAATGTGTTGCTTCGGCGTATAAGTCGCAGGTCATGTAAATTATGCAACAAAACGTGACTTACAGGCTGAAAAACACAGTACTTTTTTTTTTTTTTCCCCCATATTCATAATGTTTGACTGATGCTTTAAATTTCCGCACGCACTTGCTTCACTCAGCTGGTGCAGGCGGAGGAACGCTGGAGAGCTAGCGGCTCCGGACACGATGGACGGATGGTGCCGCGCCGCCCAGACAAAATGAAGCTGTTTTGACCATTAAATAAATGCGACTTATACGCGGAAGCGACTTCTATATGTTTTTTTTTCCTCTTCATTATTGGTTTTTTTTTTTTGGACTGATGCGACCTATATGCCAGAAAATACGGTAATTTTCTCTCGCCACAGTTAGGTTTGTGTCCCAAACACCAGGTCAGTGGAAGTGGAAGTAAAAATGTCCTCCTTTGTTTCTCTTGCGTCCTCGACCAGTCGCCAGCAGTCTGAGGCTTCATGAGAGGAAGCGCTGATGAGTTCAGCCTGATAAACGGTTTAAATGTGTGCACAGCAGGATGACGGGAGTGACTGCAGACCAAGAGGAGAGCCTCCTGCAGCAGCTGACAGAGATAACTCGGGTCATGCAGGAAGGCCAGCTGGTGGAGGGGGTCATGCCAGAGAAGAAGACCCAGGACGTCTGGGACGGTGCGTGAACACTGCACTCTTTAAGTAGATCAGTGATTTTTTTTTTTTTTTTTTTTTTTTACACTTATCTTCCAGACATCTTATTTCAGAATGACACTAACAATAACCTCTTGCAGAATATGAGGAACTCCATCCATACTGGGAGCACACCCACTGCTGCTGCCAGCACCGCCCGGCACCAGCGTCTGAGGAAGGAAGAGCAGAAGAAGACGAGGACGAGCACACGGGAAACTTTCCAGTAGCCGGAGAGACCGACGGAGCGGAGGGTCCGAACGCGAACGCCGCTCCTCCTGTGGTCGACACGGATGCGAGTCCAGAGGAAGGCGTGCACGAGCACGAGGAAGAAGAAGAAGACACCGAGCCGGGCTTCCAGGAGGAGCAACGAGCCGAGGTCCTGAAGGCGCTGGAGCTCACGCTGGACGCGACCTCCACGTCGGAGCAGCTGATGGGCGCCTCCACCCCTCCGGCGGAAACAGAAACCTCCTGCGGCGCAGTCAGACCGAGGAAGAGGAGAAGAGCGAAGAAAGCTGCACGGTGACTCAGAAACTCGAAGGCCTGTGCGACGGGGCGTTCAGATCGGTTCTCACGAGGCCGGTCGCATGAAAACTGGTGGTAGCATGAAACTAAACCACCACCTGTGGTATTAACGACTGTATGAACGTGTGCAGGGGAGTTTGAAATTACTCGTGCTTCCATTTTAAATTACCTTAAAGCAGCATTAGAACAATCTATTTAATAAAACAGTCCCACTGTAGAAACTCAAGGATCAATGTGCTTTATTGATTATCATCAGGGCCGGCCCAAGCCTCCAAGGGGCCTTAAGCGAAATTTGGCTTGGAGCCCTCTATTTCTATTAACAGTGTGATTTACTGCAATCAGATGAGATCATTCATCCACCTAACAGAAACTCACTGCAGCTCTGACAGCCCTCTTTACATTATTCTATATGTTTATAGAATAAAACTCATTTTCATTTTGGACCACATCATGAATGTCCTCAAAAAGGTCAGACGTGGCAGAGTGTACTGACAAATCTACCGATAACGAAACTAGTAAAATATAACTGTCTCTGCATTTGATGATTCTAAAAATGAAATATTTTATGTCTGAGTGATTTAGCATCATAAACGAAAACTGATTGGGCTTGACTGTAACGCTGAAGCACACAAATGTTGAAGTTCTGTAGAAATGGTTAGGGTGGGCCGGATTTGGCCCATGGGCCTTGAGTTGGACGCATGCTATATTATTATTAAAAAATGTTATTGTTAAAAAACAACTTTGTAATGAAATTGTGTGTAATAGAATCAAATAGAAATCATTATTAAAGACAAAACAAAACAAATCCACTTAGGGTGCCCCCTAGTGGCCCCGGGGTCCTAGTTTGCTTACGCCTTGGGCCGGCCCTGCTTGTCATCACTGTCAAATGTTCATGGGGTCACAGGTTACAACAGGGGTCTGCAACCTTTTTGATCAAAAAAGCCATTTTCGCACCTTCATTCACTAAACGTGTCCAGAGCCGCAACAACCTGCTGCAACTGTGATGATCAACTGGTGGCCCATGGGCCACTTTAGGTTTGTTGGATGAGGCTTTTATGACTACAGGTAGTAGGAATGACATTATAAAGCTAAAAAATATCTAATAATTTTAACACTTATTGATATTTTTACAATTTAAGACAAATGAAAAGACCAGATTATTGTAAAATTTTTTTTTAATTGTAGAAAAAAAATCATTAAGTATAGAAATAAAGCAAAGTATTTGCAAGAGCAATGAAAACAGCTAAAACTACCTCTACTTTTTTGTTATTTGTATAAACAATAAAAATCTGTTTTATATTAGTTGTGGTCAAAACTCGAAAGAGCCTCTGCAGAGGGACCAAAGAGCCACGTGCGGCTCCAGAGCCGCAGGTTGCAGACCCCTGGGTTAGAACCTTCACATTAAAGTTCCTCTAACCTGAGCTGTGTTTAAAACGAGTAAAAACTCAAAACGTGTAGGATTTGTGCAGTAAGACGCATCTCCAACTCGTTTCCTCAGGTGGCAGCAAAACGTTTCGTTCAGGTGGTTTATACAAAACCTGTCTGAGCTTCATTTGATCGAAGCAGATTAAAAATTCTGTTCATTTTTTTTTCTTTTCGTTCAACCACAATAATGAAGGAAAAACAAATATGGCCACTGCTTGCTGATCATAACTGTCAGAAAAAATAGAATAAATGAAGTTTGACTTGACCACTTTTTGTTGTCCCAGAACCTCTAAAAACTGAAACATTCATTGTCTGGATCTTATTTGCTTTGCATCGACTTCCTGTCAGATTCAGGATAGAGCTCAAAACCTTACTTCTAACCTACAAAGCCCTCAACAACCTAGCTCCATCTTTGATTACAGATCTTATTGCACTTCGCTCTCAGACTGCAGGTTTACTTGTGGTTCCTAGTTTCCAAAAGCAGAACAGGAGGAAGATCTTTCGGTTCTCAGGCTCCTCACTTGTGGAACCAACTTCCAGTTTCTGTCCATGAGACACTGTCCAGTTTTAAGACTTTGCTGTTTGAAAAATCCTATAGTTAGGGTTGGCTTGGGTTTCCTGAGCTGTCCCTTAGTTATGCTGCTATAGACTGCTGGAGGACACATCGACCACATTTCCTCACTGTTGCCGTCGTTACTTGCTCTACTCTACCTGTATTTGTACAGTAATTATTTACATCCTTAAAATGTTGTTTTTGTCTCTTCCTATAGAAATAAACCTGGTTCTGCTGGAGGGTTCTTCCTGTTAAAAGGGAGTTTTTCCTTTCTACTGTCTCCTTTGTGCTTGCTCAGGACGATAGACTGTGACGAAGTGAAGCTTCCACACGATCTGCTGCTTCTTTAGATACAAAACTTTCACTAATTGGTTGTTTTATGTACAGCGTGTGAATGTTTCTGTTCACTGCCCTGAGACGACTTCTGCTGTGACTTGGCGCTACAAAAATAAACCGAATGGAATTATTTTAAAAGATGAGCAGATGCACAACTCCAAAAAAAAAAATCTGTTTATTAGGAGTATAATGTTATAGTTTCTCCATACAAAAGCAACATCACATGGGTTGATGCAAGCAAAGACTAATCTGAACCAACAGTTCAGCGACAGCGGCCTCGAGTTTCTGTTCATTTAAGTGTCAGATCGTCTGGGGTCAACAGGAAGCACATCAGTGCTCCATTGGCTCATCAGCTGCTTCCCTAGCAGCAGGTTCTTCTGCAGGCGGGGCGACCTGCAAAAACATGGAAGATGTCCAATTTATGATTAGATTTTTAAAATTGTGCACAAACTTTAGCAACATAAATGCTTATAAAGATGAGTGTTTATGTAATTTAATGATCTTTGGTAGAATGAATGTGTCCTTGATTTACCTTTCTCTGTGGTCTCTCTTCCAGCCCCTCCAGGAACGGAGCAACATCATCATCATCATAAATGGTGAACTCCATTTCTTTTCCCACGATGCCAATGGAAACATTCTGTAAGAAGAAGACAGAAAGTTAAAAACTGCTCCGTTTTCCTCTGTAAAACAACCACTTCAGCCTGAAACTCAGCTTTTGAGTCAAATCCTCAAACGTTTGCTCAAATTAAGGACACGTGCAGGTCGTCTCTTGTTAATAACTGGAAGTGATCTGTTCAGAAAGTGTGCTCTAAAGCCAGAGGAGGAGAAACTGGGCACCTTGGTGGTGAGGTCCTGCTCGGCAGGAAGAGTTTCTCTGAGAGCACGGAGGCCGTGTTGCACCAGGTCATTCAGATTACCTGACAAAAGAATGAATCAACAAAAAACTCTGTTAAAAACATGATGATGATGAGAAAATAACCACTAGAACATTATAGAAATTGCATTTCCTGCGAAAATGCAGTGTAGATGCTCATTGCACAAGAACCTGCTGAAAAACAGCTGAAATTAGCCACAAAAAATAAAAAAATAAAAAAAAGCAAGCTGAAATGGAAGAAGAAGCCTAAGATTAGCAGAAGAAAGCAGAAAGAACATGTATTTGCTAAATTATGTTTAAATAAGCAGAAATAAGCACAAATAATACTGAAATAGCTAACAGCTGAAATTAGCAAAAAAAATGCTAAAAAGGTAGCTGAAAAGGTAGAACAAGCTTAAATTAGCAGAAGAAAGCAGAAAGAACACGTTTGCTAAATCAAAATGTGGAAATTATCTGAAAAAAGATGAAATTAGCAAGAAATTATAAATAAATACATAATAAAAAAAAATAAATCTGAAAAGAAGCTTAAAAAGCAGAAAGAAGCTGAAATTGCCACCAGGAAGTGGCGAGAGCAAATTTTTTGCTGAATTAGGCTGGAAAAAAGTTGAAATGAGCTAATAAATAAATAAATAAATGAATAAATAAAAAAGAAAAAAAAAGTGGAATTAGCTGAAAAAGCTAAAATGTGCTAAATAGTAGCTGAAATAGTAGAAAAATGTGACACTTGCAGAGATAAGCTGAAAGGAGCGTAAAAAGCTGATTTTAGCAGGAGAAAAGTTAGAAGAAGCACAAAAATGTTTTAGTTAGCAGAATGAATCTGAAAGGAGCACAAAACAGCTGAAATTAGCTGAAAATTTATGTTTTTAATTTATTTGTATGAGGAAGCTGAAAGAAGCTGAAGCAGAACAAAATGTGAAAGGAGCAGTAAAAGATCTAACAATGTGAAGGATGTAAAATGAGCTAAATTAATTTTCTATGAGGGGAAAAAATGTCAGAAAAGGCTAAACATTTCAAAAAGCTAAAACTGCACCAATAGCAGGATTGTCCTGAAAGAGCTGAACCTTTCGATTTACGATTTGGTGAAATAGCTGAAAATTATGGGATATGTGCTGAAAAACATACAGAAGAAAAATGGATCACAATAGTGTGAATGCTTCATAAACATTCA
>JAVCKU010000013.1:2343043-2363266 GCA_032273985.1 Hypsolebias coamazonicus
AGAGAGAAGTTGGTGTGTGTGTGTGTGGGGGGGTGGGGGGGGGTGGTCTTATAGTAGGACAAAATGCTCCCATTCATTGTATACCTCTGGGAACACTGGGACTGACTGGGGCTGCTTCTCCAGTGCAAACACACAAAGATCTCCTTTTACCAATGGGAGGGGTGGGGGTGTCCGATGAATGGAAGGGGTGGGAATAGTGGGGGTGGGGGGAGTGCAGCCTCCTTAAGAAAACACAAGAGCCCCCTTCCTCTGACTAACTGCCCACCAGACACATTGGCATACACACCTAGGCAACAAGGAGCATGTGTACACACACAGAGACACACTCAGGATTAATGGTCCTGTTGTGTGAGGGCAGCGGCATTATGGGAGGGGGTGGGATCAGTGGGGGTACTGGTGTTGTCTGGCAGGTATGCATACACGTGCATTTGCACCAGTGGACAACTTTATCTCATCCATCGCTTCACGCTAAAACGAGTAACGCTACAAATGACTGAAGCAAATTTTATTCTCAGAGTAATTCCCAGAAAAAAAAAATATTTATATATATATATATATATATATATATATATATATATATGTATTTTATAAAAAAAAGAGGATGATGGACTCGCACAGCCGTATCATGAAGCCCATTAATCTAAAAACACGATGTAAAACATTGTAGAATATTTTATTATTTTACCTGTTACTGCTAGGAGTGCTAGTTTGTCACCCGAGCTTTATATTCTGTAAGTTATGATTGTATTTTCCTTCAATATTAGAGTAATATGTGTACCTACCACACATATTAAAAATAGACAGGAATAAAACTATTTAGCACAATTTATTGGAGCTTTAAATAAATGGGAGCTGTGCTTAAAGTACCAACATGTAAGAAATTCATTGTTAAAACCTGAATTAACAATAAATATCTTAACGGTTGTAGATAATTCTAGGCACAACCTCAGACTGGAGATGTAGTTTGAACTGACTGGATTGATGAGCTCATGACTAGTCTTAAAATAACACAAATTTTATGTCAGTTCATGCAATGCTATTTTACAAGCCTTCATATACTGCAGTTTTTTTCTATACCATTCACAGTTTTTTGCATGAATTAACATGCCTGCAACATATACACCGAAGCGACATATTTATTTTTTCCCCCATATTTATAACCCAATTTTTGTCTGAGATCTGGTGATTTCATTCATTCTGACACGGAAAATACTGAACACCACCAGTTTCAGCCATTGCAGGGCCCTCAACTAATATGGCAAGCCAAGTGTCTCATTAAACGGGAAAAGTGGCTATTAATGAGACACTTGGCTTGCCATACCAAGCCACCTTCGTCTCTCTGCAGAACTCCTGGAGCAAACGTCAAATCAGCTTCAATTCGTTGTGCCGCCCAGGCGAAATGAAGCTGATTGGACCATTAAAGTGCATTTATTAAGGACAAGTTCAATTGAGACACACCTTTACTATAATGTCGAGCAAACAAATAACTGTTAGTGTTAGTCTTTTAAAATTCTTGTTAAAGTCCCGCCATGCACGCTCCCATGACCGTCATTTGGCAGCCAAATGATTTTTGGCACTACACCAGCCCACATTTCCAGTTTGTCAGCAGTGACACATAATAAATGTGACTTAAACGGCGGTGTGACGTGTACGGCGTCAAGTACAATGTATTACGTGGTAAATATTAAGATATAATGGCAGGAAGTGTCCAAGGCTGCATAGTAAATGCAACAACTAGTCACAGTTGTGCTGCAGAACTTTGTGACTATTCAATAATAGCATGGTGGCAATGTAAACACTTGTAAATGAAACAAATTCACCTGAACCAGCTGTTTAAAATGGTAGAAACCCACTTTAGCCTTGGCTCCTCTCAGACCAGCTTAGTCCATCAGAACTAATCAACATTTCTTTAAACTGAGACCACAAAGATCCATCCACCACAAATAAGTTCAGTTATTAACTGTTCAAAACACATGGAGGTTTGTCATTTCAGGCTTGACGTTGTGTTGTCTGGATGTTCAGTTCTCGCACTGTACTGATCCTGACAGCCGTCGTTACCTTAAAGCCAAACTGTTTTCTGGACATATCAGCTGTAAAGGTGTGCTGCAGCTGCATGCTGCTGGCTTGTGTTAACAAGCTCGTGTTTAATGACAGCTTCCATCACAGAGGGTGAGAGGCAGCTAGATGTTTAGTCTTCCTTTTTGTACAAAACAACACAAAATCACAAAGCGCAGTGTCCTTTAAACGTTTTATTTGCTTTTGTTTGTGTGATTTCATGTGAATTTTTATGAAGCATTCACACTTTTGTGATCCATTTTACTTCCGTGCGTTATTCGGCATCTTTCTTGTTCCACCATTTTTGTGCTATTTCAACAAATCATAAACCAAAACGTTCAGCTCATTCAGGACAATCCGTTTGGTATCGGTGCAACTTTAGCTTTTTGAAATATTTAGCCGTTTCTGCCATTTTTTTTTCCTCGTAGAAAATGAACTGAACTCATTTTACATCCTTCAGATCTTTTTACAACCTTTTGCTGCTCCTTTCACATTTTGTTCTGCTTCAGCTTCCTTGTGCAAATTTAAACGTCATTCAGCTACTTTCAGCTAATTTCAGCTGTTTTCATTCACCTGTTTTGTGCTCCTTTCAGATTATTTCGGTTAACTACATATTTGTTGTTCTTCTTACTTCATTCTGCTAATTTCAGTTTATTAATCCCCTCCCAGCTATTTTCTGCTAATTTCAGCTTTTTCTGATATTTCAGCTACTATTTTCATTGTTTTATCCTATTTTTTGCTTTTTCAGCTAATTCCACCTTTTTTCCTGCTCATTTCAACTCGTTCCACTTCCTTCTGTTAGGTTAAGCTTCTTTTTAACTTTTCAGGTATTGTTCAGTTATTTTTTGCTACTTTCAGCTATTTTTTTTTTTTATTTCTTATTTTTTTGTGCTCATTTCTGCTTATTGAAACCAAATTCAGAAAGAAAAAAAAAAAGCGATCTTTCTGCTTTCTTCTGACGACTTTGGCTTGTTTTTCAATTTCAGCTACATTTCAGCATGTTTGTAGCTAATTTCAGCTGTTTATCAGCAATAAGCATTCACATAGCATTTACGCAGGAAATGCAATTTCTCTAGTTTAGCAAACATGTGTAATCTGACTCTGTTTTCAAAGCAGGCTTTTTGTATTGTTGTACTTGCAACCTAAATTTGCAAACACTTTCAGAATATTAAAATCTATTATTCTTAAATTTCAGGTGAGGAATAAGCAATCCTATAATCCCAATTTATATCTGATGTAATGTCAGATCCAGTGTTGTGTGAAGGCAGTAGTGCACCTCAGGTGCCACTGTGCTGCTTTCTCCCTTAAAAATAAATAAATAACTTTTTATACAATATCTGTAATGGTATCGTGCAAACAAAGTCTACCCCTGCCTTTATGAGTTGGTTTGGAAATGACTTTGTGTGGCTTTGGTGTTTTGACTTGTTTTTGCAGATCCACACTAACGTTAAAAAAAACAAACAAACACTAAAGCAGATCAAGGTGGGCCAGAAACTTGTTCTGCAAGGTAAAATTATAGTTTTTGTCAAATGCTTCTGGTGGCACTGATGAAACGAACAACAGCCGAAAGCCTTCTGCTGGAAAGGGCCTTCAAAATAAAAAAAAAATGTATCCACGCAATATTATTTATTTTACTGCACCAGATCAAAAAATACCAGAAGAGGGAGATTTGCCTCTGTTTTAAGTCAGCAACCGTCCATCGTGCAGCTGCAGTGTATCAGCACTGAGCTCAATCGATATTATGGGCTTTCCATTACTACTTATTTTGTCTGAAGCTGTGGTGCCAACGCAGGAGCTGCCTATCCGTCTAACAGCCTCTTGGCTGCTCGGTCGTCGTGCACGTTTGTGCGTGGAGCGTTGAGCTGGAGTCTGTCTGCTGCTCTGACAGGAGAAAAGCTCTTGGCTCCGATTCAGGCTGTAAAAAACAGCTGAACGAGAGAGGAAAATAAGCAATCGGGCTCAATAAATTAACAACTCATTTAGCTCTTTCATGCTGCTGGATGTGCGTTCCAACGCAAAAACTGTCAACCGTGGCGAATGGTTTTTAAAAACTTTAAAAAGCTGCACAAAACAACGAAAAGCAACAATTAATAAATGGAACGGCAGAGGAGGAGGAGGGCGGGTGAAGGTGAAGATGGAGGAGTTATAAATGAAGAACAGAGAAAGAGAGGGAGGAGGAGGAGGAGTGCGGCTTTGCAGTCATTAATTAGCCCGTTAGCTAGAGCCCGGGCGGTGCGGTCAGGGCCTGCGTCTTTGTGGGCCTGAAGGAAATGGGCCACATATGCGAGCCATTATAAGAACCGTCTTAACAAAGACACATGCCTGTCAGCCACCATGGGCTGGGCCGCTGTGCGCACGGCGCACAAAGGGACCGCCACCGCCGCTGCGTTCGTGTGAGCGGGTCTGCATCAAAGTTTTTCCACTTGTGTGTGTGTGCGAGGAGAGTGCATGTACTGTCCATATGTGTGTGATTATCTGTTACTGTCGACTGTGTTAAGTGTAGGAACATGTATCTGAGCGTGTGTGACTGTATCCATCTTAAAAAAAAAAAAAAAAAAACTATGTGAAGAGATGAACCGCCATGATGGTTTTGTGGCGTGTGTTTGTAACAATATCTATCAGAATGAGGCCTCGGAAGCATTTCTTTAACCCCTGGACATCCCCTGCTGGCGCTCCACACCACTTAAAACCACATGACAGGAAACCTGGGTCACTTTGAACTAACACCATCACCCCCACCCATATGAGCTGACAAACACATTGACACCATCCAGTGACTGAAGCGGGAAAAACTGACACACAAAAAAGGCTCCAGCTAGGTTTTTATAGTCTGCATTCATAAAGTTTTCACATATTAGTGCTGATCTATAAACTTTAACATGTAATTTTGAAAAAAATGCTGACTATCAGCTACGGGTTGGGTACTTTATTTGCCGCAGTGATGCAACCGTTAAGGCAGAAACCCAGAAAGAACTGCAGCTTTTCAAGTTTTTAGGCAAAAAAAAAAAAAAAAGTTCCCGTGGATTTCCTATTCCTTCCATCTGGACAATGTTTTTTTTCACATGAAGATGTGAACAACAACTGGCACTTTCAGGAAAAAAAAAAAAAAAAAAAAAAAAAACATGGTTTACCGAACTGAGGCCCATTCTTGTCAGCTGAAACAGTAGCATTTGGTCAGCTCCTCAGAGTATTGGCCTGAAAGGAGCTCGAGTCTGGAACTGATAAGTAGAAACAGACTGTTGCAGCGCTGCCTGTGTGTTTAAAGCCAACACACATCCGACACAGCGTAAACAGCCCGTACCCAAGTGACTAAACCCTGGAGCTTAGCCATAATAATTCTAAACCTCTGTACAGTAGATGCACCATATGCTTTTTGCTAAATTGGCTCTGTTTGCCAAGACTTGCTATTGTCCTGGAAAGTACTTAAATGACGAAAAGTTGATGCAAACTCCACAATGAGCTAAGGCTTTGTAGCATCTTTACAGTGAAAACAAATGTTCCTGTTTCTTCTTTGTTTTACCAGAAAACGGCGTTAAAAGTGTGAATTTTTATGAAGCATTCACACTATTGTGATCCATTTTTTTCTTCTGTATGTTTTTCCAGTTTCTTTCTTGTTCCACAGTTTAAGCTTATTTCAACACGTCAAATCAAAACGTTCAGCTCGTTCAGGACAATCCTGCTATGACTTTTGGTACTGGTGCAACATTTTGAAATATTTAACCTTTTCTGTTAATTTTTTTTTCTAATAGAAACTGAATTGAGCTCATTTTACATCCTTCAGAGCTTTAGATCTGTTTACAACTTTTTACTGCTGCTTTCACATTTTGTCTGGCTTCAGCTTCTTTGTGTAAATTTCAACTTTTTCAGCTAATTTCAACTGTTTTTCAGCTGTTTTGTACTCCTTTCATGTTATTTCTGCGAACTACAATGTGTGTGTGCTTCTTCTAGCTTCATTTTGCCAAGTTCAGTTTGTCATGCTGCTTTCAACTTATTTCTGCAAGTTTCAGCTTTTTCTGCTATGTCAGCTAGCATTTTGCTGTTTTCTGTTAATTTTAGCTTTTTCAGCCAATTCCACTTTTTCCTTTTTTTTTTTTAGCTCATTTCAATTTTTTTTCTGTGTAATTCAGCAAAAATGTGCTCTCTCCACTTCCTTCTGCTAACTTAAGCCTTTTATTTTTTTACTTTTTTTAGCTACTTTTCAGCTGATTATACAAATTTCTGCTTTTTTCCCCAGATAATTTCAACATTTTTGTGCTCACTTCTGCTTTTTCAGCATAAATAGGCAAGCATTTTCTGCTTTCTTCTGCTAATTTAAGCTTGTTTTGCCTTTTTAACCACCTTGTAGCATGTTTCCTAGCTCATCTTTAGCTGTTTTAAATGAAATTAAAGTTTTTAGTGGTAATTTCTCTTACTTTCAGCCTATTCAACTTCTTTCTACTAACTTCAGCTTTTTATGTTCCTTTCAACTTTTTCTGCTATTTCAGCTACTATTTAGCTGTTTTGTGCTAATTTTTTAATTTTTAGCTAATGGCACATTTTTAGCTCATTTCAGCTCATTCCACTTCCTTCTGGTAGTTTAAGCTTCCTTCTGCCTTTTCAGCTACTTTTATGCTAATTTCAGCTTTTTTCTTCTCATTTCTGCTTACCGTACTTTAACCTATTCAACAATGTTCTGCTTTCTTCTGCTGACCTGGGCTTGTTCTTCCACTTCAGCTCCATTTCAGCATGTTTCTTTTAGTTAATTTCAGCTGTTTTTTCAGCAAGCTCTTCAGAAATAAGCATTCTGCATTCTTGCAGGAAATGCAATTTCTCTAGTTGCAAAAGTTTTTGGATTCAGCTCAAATAATTGCGAAACAAGAGTTACTCTGAATTGGTTTTAATCTGTATTTACAGCAGACTTTTTCAAAGTTGTGCATGAAAAGAAGACGCGCTCAGGAGCTTTGTTTTCCACACAACCGTTTCGACACAGTCTCCATTGCTTCACAGCATGGAAGAGGACCCGAGCAGGAGCCAGGTTTTATGGTCTCTCTCTCTCCCCCGGGGCTGAGAGTCCTAATGAAGTCCGATCTGAGCTTTATTAAGAGCAAAGAGTGAGGTCTGGCAGAAAAAAAAAACTAAGGGAAGAGGGAGGGACAAAACAAGCCTCATTAACTCCATCACACCTCCAGAGCATATAGGGAGATCCAAAGCTCTGGACTGATGGGGGGTAAACTGGATACGAGGCTGGACTGATCACAGCACCAAGTGTTTTCAGATCCTCTCTGAAGCTGATTCAATTTAGCAGTAGTCTAACCACTTAAAACATAATAAAAAATAAAATAAACTGATCAAATACATACAGGCAAAATTCCCATGTGGCTACGAGTGCACATTTGCCAGCATTTGCTTCCCAGCTGGTGGCAATTCCTTGGTGGGTCTGTATGTATATACAGTGATAATAAATCTAGAAGTGGCTCAACGAGACAGATGCCTGAGAGATAGAATAAGACACAGAAAAAAATGGGGGGCGGGGGAAACTGGAAAAATAAAGAAGACATTTCTTGTAAATGTACGGGATGTAATAAGGAGATTGGCTTTATTTGCAGAAAAAGTAAAAATATAGAAATAAGAAAAAGCAACAGCTGTTCACAACAGGTGTGGAGGGAAAACAACATTTAAAGAGAGCGAGTGCAGTAAATTTTAGGATGAAGAGGGTAACGCATGGTGATGTACAGTAGTCGCTTGCTACTGTGTGGTACGATGTACTCACTCTTTTGCGGTTTTTCAACAATTGTCAACTTTAATATTACTCAGGCGATTGGGACGGTCGGAATAAAACGTTTTTTAAAAAATCTTCGGGCTGGCGCTGCCATTTTGTAGTTTTCTTTCAATAAGGCTATACAGGTAGTCCTCGACTTACGACGTATATCCGTTCCTACGCGGCGTCGTAAACAGATTTTCAACGCAAGTCAGAACGTACGTAATTACAGTACCATATACATGTACGGTACCCGTTTTACCAAGCACTTAGCCTATCCCGACACAGTACCCTACATAATTATCAAAAAACACATAAAATACTGTACAGTACATTTAATAATGAAATACAATACAGGTAGTCCTCGACTTAAGGCGCCCTCGACTTACAGCCACTCGGACTTAAGAACGGGTGTGCGGCGCAGCGTTAACATACATTTTACATGTATTTCCTTGACTTACGGCAAAAATCGGACTTACGAACGGGTTTGCGGCGCAGTATAATGAGTTCCGACATACGTTAAAATTGGGTTACGAACGGTTTGTAGGTATGGAACCCGTTCGTAAGTCGAGGACTACCTGTACTGTATTCTTCTGCCGCTGCGCCGTTACGACGTTTACGACGTAAAACCGACGTAAAACCGACGTAAAACCGCGTAACTCGAAATAAGGGAGATGCGTCGTAACCTCGACACGTTGTAACTTGAGACCTTCGTAAGAACTACATTACCCAGAAGCCAACAGTGCATCCGGCCGCTGCTTTCTGCCAAAATGGAGGGAAAGTTTTGATCTGATCCAAACCTGACTAAAAAGTTTGGTCCTTCTTCATAGTGACTTGGGCGCTCAGTGGCTGCAAAGAGCCATACAGGACCGGACCAGAACCAGACCAAGGCTGGTGAGTACCCATATAAAATTTTGCAGTAGCTGCTGTGCAGTAAATACATGCATGTTGTTAAAATTATGTAGGTTTATAAGTTCAGATCATTGCAAGAGTGTGGGAAAGGTTTAAAAAGCTTTAAAATATATAAAAATACTAAAATAAATATGGCGTTCTTACTTCATGGTTTTCCACCTATCACAGGGGTGTGCGGAACGTAACCCTCACTATAACTGAGGGACTACTGTACAAACAACTGTGCAAGGGGAGGCCTGAAGGATTCTGGGACACTGACTTCTGGTTACTCATTGCAACAGTGAATGATCCGTCCATAACCATGATGAATACGTTATCACCATGCGCGTCTGCAGGCTGCTATTCATGGCAACCTAACTAAAGGTCATGACCCCTTGTGGTGTTGCCGTTCTCCAATCACACATTGATCATAGAGGTGGAGGCAATAAGATCATCCAAGCTGGGGGACCAAGGACAGATGCTAAAAACACATTCAACTGGAAGGAAGGAAAGGAGGAAAAGACTGAAGTAACAAGCAGCTGGAAATCAGCAGTGGGCGGGAGGTAACAAAAAAAAAAAATAAAAATAAAAAAAAGAGAGAGAAAAAGAGATGTTTGTAATGTTTGGAAGGTGTGTCTGCAGACCAACCTGGATCTGTTGCTGGAGAATGTTGATCTTGTGCTGTTGCTGCAGGAGCTGCTGCTGTTGTCGAGCAATCTGCACAAACATACAAACACAATGAAGTTGAGATTTCACCTGGGGGGCAAGTATCGTGGTACTTTTTGACTAAACTGGAGACGGATTCAAAATATACAGGTCTACTGCTGTCATAAACAAACAAACAAACAAACAAAACAGAATGGTCTCAAGATTCAAGGTTCTTTATTGTCGTTCGCACCACATGTGGTACATGAGGTGGAACAAAATTGTGTACACAGGGTTCCAGTTACAGCCAACAAAAGTATAAAATGTAAAAGAAAAACAGTAATAAGATCTAAGATATGAACTACGAAAAACAGTAACTAAAAAACACACTAAGCACTGGCAGTGCAAAAACAATACGCTGAACAGCAGCAGCCGAACAGCAGCCGAAAAGCAGCACTCATGTTCTAGAGAGAAGTTTTTATTTAAACAATAACTTATTTATGATTTAAAAATTATATTTTCATAATCTTACACAATATTTTTCATGTTTTAACTAAATGTTTTTACATCAGAACAATTTTTTATAACATTTTAAATACAAAATTGCCTTGTTTTAAGGTGAATTATTTACGTATGTCTGTAGTAATTATGGGAAAATATTGTTAAAAATGGAAAACTATAATCAAATATTTTGTTGTCACATTAACACAAATTAAAAATTGTATTGTAATTACATTGAACTTTTGTTATAATACAAGAAGTATTTCGCACAAATATGAATGTGACGTGAAACAGGCATTGTTAGAACAATGTTTTTATTGTTGGAAAAAAGGATAAATTGCATGATTTTTGCTCTGTTGGTAGAAATAGGTTTTTGTATAGATTTGTTAAAAAAAAGTGTAAAAACAATTTTTCATTTGGGTGAGCAATAAATAACTGTATTAAGATAACATACTGATAAAAGCTGAATAATTCAAACTGAAAAAATTAATAATTAAAACAGGTTCACCCTGAAATGACTGATCCAAGTTCATGATGAGGGTGAAAACTGTTGATTTGACTCAAATGAGAGAAAAAATGAAGTGTCAGTGAACTACTCATCTGTTTGACCTCAGATTATCATCTCCAAGGAGATCCAGCAGAATGAGATGAATGAGACTTGCACATTGCAGTTGAAGTGCTAAAGGACACATTTTGTACCTGGAAATAAATTGGGAATGGACGTTTACTACAACTTTCCTCTCCACGGCTCCGTTCACACATAAAATAGTCACGCTCTTCTTTCTTGTTCCAGCTGCTGTTTTCACCAGAGTAGGATAATGAAGCATTCACACTATTATTTCTGATCCATTTTCATCCTTATGTTATTCTGCATCTTTCTTCTTCCATAATTTTTGTGCCATTTCAACAAATCATAAATCAAAATATGAAGGGTACTACATATGACTTTTGGTGTTGGTGCAACTTTAGCTTTTTGAAATATTTAGCCTTTTCTGTCTTTTTTTTTCTTCATAGAAAATGAATTGAGCTCATTTTACATCCTTCAGTCTTTCGATGCGTTTACAAACTTTTACTGCTCTTTTCACATTTTGTTCTGGTTCAGCTTCTTTGTGCAAATTTTAAAAAAAAATTCCAGCTACTTTCAGCTGTTTTTAGCTGTTTTGTGATCTTTTTAGATTCTTTTTGCAAACAACAAGATTTTTGTGCTTCTAAGTTTTTTCTGTTAATTTCTGCTTATTTATGCAGTTTCAGCTTTTTCCCTATTTCAGCTACTATTCAGCTGTTTAATGCATAATTTAGCTTTTTGGTTGGTTCCACATTTTTTGCACTCATTTTAACCTTTTTCGGCTTAATTCAGCAAATATGTGCACTCCATTTTCTTTTGTTAATTTAAGGATCCTTCTGCATTTTTAGCTACTCTTCAGCCGTTTGTTTTTTTTTTTTCCTAATTTCAGCATTTTTTTCAGACAATTTACACTTCATTGTTCTCATTTCTGCTTATTTAAGCCTAACTGGGCAAATATGTGTTCTTTCTGATTTCTTCCTGTAATTTAAACTTTTTATGCCCTTTCCCCTATAGTTTTAGTTTTTTTTAAGCTATTTCAGCTGTTTTCTGATAAATTCGTGTTTTGTGGTAATTTTTGCTACTTTCAGGCTAACTTTTTGTGCTAATTTCAGCTTGTTATGCTCCTTTCAGCTTATTTATGTTAATTTGTTATTTCAACTAGTATTTAGCTGTTTTATGCTAATTTTAACATTTTCAGTTAATTCTACAATTTAGCTCATTTCAGATCTTTTCACTTCCTTCTGGCAGTTTAAGCTTCTTTCTAACTTTTTAGCAATGTTTCAGCTATTTTTTTGCTCATTTCAGCTTTTTTTTTTTTTAGCTAAATTCCAATTTTTTTGTGCTTGTTTATGCTTATTTAAACCTATTTCAGCAAACGTGTTCTTTCTATTTTCCTCTGCTAATTTAGGCTTGTTCTTCCCTTTCAGCTACATTTTAGCATGTTTTTTTTAAGCTAATTTCAGCTGTTTTTCAGTAAGTTCTTATGCAATAAGCCTTCACAATGCACTTACACATGAAATGCAGTTTCTCTATAAAGTTCAAATCACGTTAAAGTCTCATGCAGAGACGGAAGAAGAGGACCAGCCAGTGAAAATCCTTAATGGGGCATCGCGTCATTTATTCAATCTGAACCATTGTGCACCAAAAACTAAAAAAAGTTTAGCCACTTTTCTTCTGTTTTTTTTTTCTCTCTCTCTCTCTCCCTCTCTCTCTCAAGGAGTTGTTTAGTATATTTATTCCGAAATGTAATTACAGGCTGCTGAATTGAAGGCGGCGCCCCATTTGCACACATGTCATATTTCATTAAAGGCAAATTTTTCTGGGTTTGTCTGGAGGGCATTATCCTATCAAGTCTCAACAGCAAAATGACTGATATTGGAATCTGTCTTTTCTTTTCACTCTCCCCATCTTGCCTGTTTCTTTGTAAAGCTGTGAAAAGTGGTATGTGTTTTGATGGGAGGTGTGGACTTGTCCAAACAGAGCCTGTCGTATGCCAGCCCATCGTGACATGTCGACAAACAGCAAAAACAAAGAGCAGCGCACCTAAAACACCTCTCAGCCTCAGGTGGCCCCCTCCCTCTCCAACATTATGCTGTTTCAGTCAGACAAGAACATTCACATGTGCATCAAAACATTTGTTCCTAAACATTTGGAACATATTTGTCTATAAAAACTCCACTGATTGAAGGAAAGTAGACGTTTTGCTACAAGTGTAATGGTGGATGCAGAAAAACTAAAACTAAATCTGTCAGACGATTAGAAATTTAGCAATAAAATGGCCAAACTCTATCTTCTCGCGCGTGGTTTAAATACATAAACTTGAAAAAGTTGCATTAAACAAAAAGTTTTTAAATCTGCTTGGTCTTTATCAGCTGTTTGCTGTGGGTTTCCACTCTAAAATACCCCATGCAATCCTCCGACCCTACAACACAAATAGTCATGGGACTATTTTCAGTGTACTGATGAAATTAAACAACGGTGGTGCAGTGGGTAGAGCTGTGCCTCTCAGAGAGAAGGTCGCCGGTTCAGATCCTGGTCCGGGAGCCTTTCTGGTGTTCTCTCCGTGCATGCGTGGGTTTTCTCCGGGTACTCCGGTTTCCTCACACCGACTAAAAACATTCCTGTTAGGCCGACTGGTAACTCTGGATGAGAGTGAGAACGTTTGATTGTTTCTATGTGTCCCTGTGATGGACACACTGTCCACTGACTCTCACACAGTGATGGCTGGACATGGGCACTAGTGACCCCCATGACCCGAAAATGAAGATGCGGGTACAGAAGATAATGGATGGCGGGATAGAGCTGTCATTTCTAACCTGAACCTGGCCGGGCCATAATAATGTGCTTAATGTGTGGGTCGGGTCGCTGTCGGGCTTTTGATTGAATCAGCAGATGCACGCGGCTGATGATCCAATATATGGCAACATGGCTTGCCCTACAATCACCAGCCGCACACGGCCATTTCATCATGCACTTGACCGGCCTTGAAAGAGGTAAAAAGTTCAGTTAAGCTTCAGATGGAACTACTGCCAGCGATCCACCAGCCCAAATGGACGTTCATTCATCCGCGGCACTCAGCGGATGCGCACGGCCAACGACTCAGACAGGCGAGATCACAAAATATCCGACATGTCAGAGCAGGGTCCGTGTCTGAATAATGCAGAATGCCGGTAGAAGGAGCTCTGATCTTCTGCCCCTTTAATCAGCCGTGCGCATCCACCAACTGTTAATAAATATATAAGCAGTCAAAGCTTAATAAAAAAAGTTGGGGGGGGCATTGTTGGGTTCGGACCTGTAATTACTGTTAATGTGTCAGATCGGGTGGGGTTTGGAAATGATGTCTACGGGCTGGGGCCGGGTCGGATTTTTGGGGCCAAATGCAACTCTATAGATGGATGGTTCTCGTTCTGTTCCAGGAAGAGAGGTCAGTGAAACTTTGAGGCTACAACTATGGCAACAAACTGTGAATTAAACCTGCTTACAGGAAGAATTAAGATGTTTGACACATGATGCACCTTCTTAATCAGCCTTACTAGTATAGAAAGACGGAGCAGTGGGTAGAGTTTAGGCTACAGGAAGACAAGTTAGTCATTCTGTGTGGAGTTTGCATGTTCTTAAAATATTTGTATGTTTTTTCCAACGCCAACTTTTGTATCATTTGTTGGTTTGATTCTGATGCAATGATTCTTAATGTATTCAAAGCGTAATAAATTGGTACTTATCTATTTAAATCACTTTGTTTTGTGACGAGTTAACATTGACAACATAATACTTTCTTACAATTTAACCTGAGGAAATAATGTTAAAACGTCTTTAGCGACACATAAAATAGCAAAAAATTATAACCAGCACAACGTTGTCTAGTCTGACAGTAAAACCCCACACAGGGGCATAGTTGGAGGAATGTGCACCTGTATCCAGACATTTATATACCACATACTTTGGACCTAATTAGTCATAATATTATGTATAGGTTGCATTAAAATGATAACACCTCCCGTGCATGCATGGGTTTTTTTCCTCCCTCAGACTAAAAACATGCATGTTAGGCTGATTGGTGAGTCTAAATTGTCTCTAGGTGTGAGTGAGAGAGAGTGAATGTGTCCCTGATGGACTGAGACATGTCCAGAGTGTCCCCCACCTCTCGCACAGTGACTGCTGGACATGGGCATCAGTGACCCCCGCGACCCAAAAAGGAAGAAGCAGGTAAAGTTAATGGACAGATGTTTAGTGTCCCCCCTAAAACCCATGGTCAGGCTCTTCCTACCTGCTCCTGCTGCTGTCTGGCCAGCTCCATCTGCTGCCTCTGCTTCTCCAGCTGTGAGGCGGCCATCTTTTTCTGCTCGTCCTGGGCAGAGAGAAGCTGCTCCCTCAGACCGATCAGCTGACCGATCAGGGTCGACAGCTGGTGCTCCTTCTCCTCAAGCGCCTCTGGAGTACCTGGGAAGGAAAACAGAAATACTTTTGGGTTAAAGTAATCAGAGAATCAAACATTTTTAATAATTTCTAACAGGAAAAAAGTAGTTTTTATTTATTTTAAAGACAAACACAAGTAGCTAGAGATTTATCATTATATTTAGGTTTTCTGTCACTCTTTCAAGAAAGCAATAGGAGGACAAGCTTGCATTTATAGATGGAAGCATTCTCATTTTTTAAAGTTTCTTATTTGTAGAAAATCTCTGAATCAAAGCACACCTCCAACAAATTCCTCCATAAATATGAAACATGTCGTTAGACTAGTGCAAGACATTTTTTAACAACCCTTTCCTCAATTCTCATGAATCTCCTGACTTGTTGTTACACACTACTCATTATCCTCCGTCTTGTCTCCACATGTTGTAACCTACTGTCTGCTCACAAGAACAATAAAATTACTTTGAGTTAACCTGTGAAAATAAGCAGCTGTTAAACGCTTTTGTCAGGTTGTGATTTAGACATTCTTGGGAGGTTTGTGGCCAGCGCCAGTTAGATTCCTTATCCCGTGCCTTTCTGGGAAAACAATTACACTGTCGCAACAACAAAAGATAAAAACAATGCCAATATTTGCCCGTCATTTGAACAATGCTCCTCTAGAAATAAAACAATATAAACAGAAAGTATGTTTGTTACATAAATGTGACTTATTTGTAATTGCTCTGAGTCAATCAAGCTCCATTTAAGAATAAAATTTTGTTAAGACGTTCTCTATTTTTCACAAATATTGGATATGTATTTTTACTTAGCCGAGGCGTGCCACAAGCCAGGACATATGAGGAGTGTCACATCAAACGGATATCTGACACAAATGAACAGTTTTCCAAAATTGGATTGGTCCAGAATGCTAAAGATACATGAAGATGAAGGCAGTATGTCGTGGCAACCATCAAAGAGAGCAGTCAAATGAAGGAAAGATTTTTAATTTTTGCACCAGATTTTTCTGACATATTGAAAAATTACTTGTTGGAGCCAATTTTCTGATCAATGTACATAAGTTGGAACAGTTGCTATGGAGGTAGAGATGAACCAAGGCAAATAAAAAACAACCTTTACCATCAAATATTAACCAAATCAGTAAGATAAAATCTGTATGGCAGAACGCATTCCATCAACTGGTCACACTTCACAACATAAATGTAACAGATTAAAAGGTGCAGTGGTTGGTGCTCAGTCTTGTCACCTAAAGGTTGCAGGTTCAAGCCCAGGTTAAGTCAGGAAGAGAATCCGGCATAAAACAAAAAAATCTACAGTGATTTCTGTCTGCGACAACCCCTGCTGAAGGAATTTTAATTTAATTTTATTTATGCAGGTCATTGAGTCATGAAGACTCATTTTCAAGAGAGACCTAATTGAGAGCAGATGGTGAGGGTTAAAGGTCTTGCTCAAGGGCCCCATAGCAAGGGAGGTTGGAGGTAGGTGTGAGTGTTTCACCTTTTCCATCCACATTTTGCCATTGTCGGCATGGGGAGTCGAACTGGCAACCTTTCAATCGCAGGCCCACCTTCTCCAACCTCTGCGCCACCACCCCCCAGTCTAAGCCCTCTCCCCGTGGACCCTGTGGGCCAGCTGGATGCCTGTGGGCATGATGGGAACCCTCTTGGCATGGATGGCGCACAGTTTGGTGTCCTCGAACAGACCCAGCAGGTAAACTTCACCGGCCTCCTGCAGCGCCATGACGGCCGAGCTCTGGAAGCGCCGGTCGGTTTTGAAGTCCTGAGCTGTCTCGCGGACCAGACGCTGGAAGGGCAACTTCCAGACCAGCAGCTCGTTAGACTTCTTGTTTCGGCGGCGATGGGACCGGGCCTGTGGCGGTGAGGCTTCTTCACTCCATCGGTGGGCGGGGCACCGGCCTTGGTAGCAAGCTGCTTCCTAAGAGCGTTACCTCTGGTGGATTTACAGGCGGTCTGCTAGGTCCTGACCATGCTTATCTGACTGAATACTTCTCTGTAGAAGACTACGTGCAGTAACTGATCACGGTGTTGCACATCCAGTGCACTAAAACAATTTCTGCATAAAATAAAAATCCAATGACAGGGGTGTGCAGATTAAGAGAAGCTTGAATTTAGTTATTTAAAGGGTCAGCTGTCTTTGGGGCACCACAGAGGGAATCTGGGAGCAGTAATGTCCACCCCTATAACCCACAGCCCCCCATTTCAGCCAGGCAGTGTTATTATATCGTTTATGAAAATGAACAAAAAGAAGCGGACATGCCTTAGTGAGGTCAATAGTGGCTGTACTGCACTCTGTTGGTAACATCAGCTGTATGTCTAAATATTAAACATACATCTACAAATGATTAACTTTAGGAGTTAACTAAATTCAAGATGGCCACCACAGCTGACTTAACTTAGAAATCCCCAAAATATTGACCCAAAATGTAATGTGATAGTAGCTGAGAGTTATTTCTGACACATACTGAATGCAAACACAATTCCCAAAATCTTGTGGTGACACATTTGAACATAATGTTAATTTTAAAGATTCAACCAAAACGTAATTTCTTGACACAAAGTGATCTGAGTTTAAAACATGGGTATATCTGGTAAAATGCATTCCTTTAAGGAACGCTACACGTTGGTGTTTTTCTTTTTCTATTGAGCTAACCAACAATGATGTGTCAGGTTTAGTGAAGCTGTCATCAACCTGACGAGTCAACCCAAGTTTCTGACTCAGAATCTGTTTGTAATCATGAAGTGGACGAATCTGCAACAGGGAACCAATCCCAATAATGATGATGAACAAAAAGCAAGTAAAGACCAAAAAAATTGACTGAACTTGCCAATACTGCTGTCAGTTTGCCTCACAAGCAAACATTCATTGGTGCTCTTTCAAAAGCAAAAGAGCAACAATGTTGTGTCTGATCATTTTTGTGTTGTGATAGCAAATTATCTCATAAAAAACAGATCTGAATGAAATTCTCAGCCATCTGAGCTTAGAAAATCCAACCCCATATCTATGATTCAGCTAATTTTATAAGTATGGAACAAAGATTTTTGTGTGGTAGTATCTGAGACTCCTACTTGACGTTCAACACATACATTGAGCACTAACACATCTTGTGAGACCTCACAATGTTGCATGAGACTGTGTATGATGTCACTTACAAGTATCCTGATGCATGCTCAATAATCCAGGTAGAACAATCTTAAAAAGTAAAAAGTCAGGTCCTCTGGGCGGATTCTTCTTGTTGAAACATTTTATATTTTATCCAAAGGTCTTTGTCAGTCTGAGAAGTTGCAGTAAACTCAAACTTATAAATAGCACCTTCTCATAGTGGATCATCTAGTTTGTTGGTGACATCCAGAGCTAGCTGCTCACATGATGGAGGAGGACCATCAGCCTAACGACTGATCGTTAGTGCCTTGATGGCTGCTTGCTGTTCACAGATCGCTGAGTGATGCTATCAGCATTGTAAGAGGTGGACAGATGAACACGTAGGCCTGTTTATGATGGACGGTTTCTTTTCACAAACACTGCTACAAGTCACTTACATGGTTTGACCAAAATGTGGTGACGAAGGAGCTGAGCTGTCAGGCAAAGTTAGTTTACCGGTTGGTCTACGTTCCTTCCCTCTATGGCCACAAACTTTTGGTAGTTACTGAAAGAATGGGATTGTGGTGGTTGCAATGAGTTTCTTCTGCAGGGTAGTTGGAGTCTCCCTTGGAGATAGGATGAGAAGTCAAGTCATCCGGGAAAGACTTTGTATAGAATCACTGCTCCTCCACATCGGGAGGGGCCAACTGAGGTGGTTCAGGCATCTGGCAAGGATGCTCCCATGGCGTCTCCCTAGGGAGGTGTTTCGGGCAGGTCCGACTGGGACGAAACCCTGGGGACGACCCAGGACACGCTGGAGAGACAACTGGGAACGCCTTGGGGTCCTCCCTGCTCAAGCTGCTGCCCCTGCAACCCAACTTCAGAACAAGCGAAAGATAATGGATGGAAGGATGAAAGATGGCTACAGAGAAGGTTTGACCAAAGTGGCTCCTAAAGTGTAAAAGTCCAGTACGTAAGATGACGAGCGAAATGCGATTCTTAAAAAAAGGAATAGTAGTGAACATGTGAATGAACGATCCAAATCTTCTGAACGGCTCTTTTTCATTCAACCTTTATCTATACAGGCTAGCCTCGTTGAGCCACGGGGACTCATTTACAAGAGGGACCTGTTGCACTCACACCTAGGGTCAATTTAGAGTTACCAATCAGCCTAACACTTTAAAACGAACGGTGAGAATCAAGTCGCAGACCGTTCAGAGCCTTTCGTTTTCCTCCTTCAGGCTCCTTCTTTGCCGTTCCACTGTGACGACAAAGAACAGGCAGCAACCGGAGCGCAGCAGCAGATGCATACACGGCGAGAAGGCTGGAACACTCACAGGGCGTTACGCTCCACTGTGCATGTGTGACATAGCACATGGACTCGTGCACATGTACTGAAATTTATCATGCTTAGAAGTACTTGAACTTGTGTGTGCGCACCCGTGCGTGTGTGTGTCAGGGGTTGCCTTGGGGCTACGTAGGGAGATTGCAGGGTGGCCCCAACACTACCTGCATACTAACAGAGTGTCCATTGTAGTCCTGTCAGGTCCCTATTGTACCTCAGACTACCCCCACCACCACCACCACCACACACACACTGAAGGTACCCCTTAGCACCCTGGTATCAAAAGAAACATTCTCCCCTTGTTGTCTCTTTTGCTTCAAGCTTTTTTTTTTCCCCCTCAAACTCCATATCAGTTACATTCTCTTTCCTTCACATCTCTGTTTCTTGTTTCCATTTTTGATTTATCCCTTTTTTTTTTTTAACGACTCAATCCTGGATTTGTGTCCTCCACCATTTTTTCCCCCAATGTCCTTTAGTTTCTCTTGTTTCTACATTTACCGTATTTTCCGTCTGATAGGTCGCACCTTTTTGCCTAATTTGCATGCCCTGCGACTTATAGAGAGGTGAGACTTGTTTGCGGATTTTTTTCCCATATTTTTAGCCCCATTTTTGGCTCAGATATGACCGTTTTTCATTTAGGCCAAAAATAGTGCAGTACCACTTTTTGGCCACTAGGGGCGCAGGCAGGCAGTAACAGTTTCGGCCGCTATGGGCGCTAAAGAGACCTTTATTTCCGTTTTATGAGACGGCATCAGCTCTCTATAAGAGCCCGGACCATGATGTGCCAAAAACTCCCAGCGCACTTCGAGGAGAAAGTCACCAGTTTTTGTGATTTTGTGTCCCGCCAGGTAAGCTAACAATTATTATTTTTTGTGTGTTTACCGTATCTTGCTAAATTTTAATACAGGTAACCCCCGGTTTCCGGCGTAGTTCCGTTACACCGGCCCGGCCGGATACCGAAAAAGCCGGTTACCG
>JAVCKU010000013.1:2421349-2431917 GCA_032273985.1 Hypsolebias coamazonicus
TGCCACCTCCACATCATTGCATTCAGTTTTTATTCACAGTTTGTTTAGTGTCCCAACTTTTTTGGAATCCGGTTTGTGTGTATGTGTATGTATGTATGTACTGTATGTGTATACCTCATGGTTTTTCACCTATCACGGATCTTCAGGGTACGTATCTTTTGTGATAAACGAGGGACTACTGTATGTATATATATGTATGTATGTGTATACTATATATATATATATATATATATATATATTTAAAAAAAATATATATATATATATATATATATCTCATCAATCATTTGAGGAAACTATGATTTTAAGCAATATAAAAGCATAGGTTGCTCAACTGATTGGGGCTGGTCCTTGGGGTGGCCAAAAATTATCAGAAGTGGCCAAGGCCACCATTGGCCGCCCCCTGGCTCCATTATTGCACCTGGTGGTGGATAAAATGGTTCCCTCCACTCATCAGGATCTATCAATCTGTTCTTCTACACAGCCTAACTTCTACCCATTTTAATATCTTGCTTAAAAAACATTAAGGTTTACTTGCATCTCTTGTTTGTTTTTTTTTCCATTCCATTCATTTATTTCCTAAAGCAGAATTCACAGGTTACAGACGTTTGACTTTGTGAATCACTTTGTTGGTGCAAAACTCAGGAGCTCAGCAGCTGTTCTAAAGCCTGCGTGGTTCATGCTTCAGTTAAATTAGTTGAACAACAAATGCTGTCTTCTGGAAATGGTCAGGTACAGGACCGACACTGGAAGACCTTCAGGAAACTTGAACTGTTTTTCAAGATCACTGTAAAAGATTAATAGAAGCTTGTTTAGAAGCAAAGCATTAAAGGAAGGAGGACTGAAGACAGTTGATCTGTTTGTAAAGCTGGAAACGTGCACATGTTGCTCATGACTGCTGTTACGCTGACGACGTTGTGTTTGACTCAGCACCACTGCAGGAAGTGCGGCCAGGCCGTGTGCGGCAAGTGTTCGTCCAAACGCTCCACCATCCCCCTCATGGGCTTCGAGTTTGAGGTGCGCGTGTGCGACAGCTGCCACGAGTCCATCACTGACGAGGAGTGAGTAACAATCGGCCTCTGTCGGGGACGCACACTGACTCTTTGTGCTTTCAGCTTCTCACCGTCGCACTCTTTGTGTCCTTCAGCCGAGCGCCCACAGCCACCTTCCACGACAGCAAGCACAGCGTTGTGTACATGCACTACGAGCCCACCACTGGAAACCTGCTCACCTCTGGCACCGACAAGGTCGTCAAGGTCTGCAGAAGTAGGCTCTGTTTTCTCAGACAGGGATGGAGTGCTCAGTCGCTCATGAAACTGAATGTATGATTGAAAAATGTGCAAAACGTTGATTCAGCCCCAAACTGCATGGTGACAGTCATCATATCCTCGATGTCCAGCTGAGGAAAAAACTCATTTTTACCCATGAGCTACATCCAGTAGAGCAATATCATTTATTAGTTTTTGGACTTTTTAAAAAAAAAACCTTAATTGTAGAGCGCGACCGATGCATCGGTAGGGCCGATAAGTTAGGCCAGTAAAGATGTTTGGAGACGTGTCGTATCTGTGATAATTGTCTCATGATGAGCTGATACAAACACTTCTAATTTCCACCCCATAATGCTGGACCCAGCTGTAATTGTACATCGTATCCAGCAGAGGGCGCATGAAGACTACTTTCAGTCATGGACGTTCACTTAGGTTTCACTTTTAGCACAGCCAAAGCAGGGAGCAATACTGTGTAGCATATTTTGCTGAACAGGTGAGAAGTGGAGGATAGAAAATGTGAACGCACATTAGGAAGACTGTTTTTATGACCAGTGCTCCACAGTAAACTTACGCATAGCATCTGATTAGCTTAGCTTCACGGTTGCTAACAGTTGCGCTAAATTAACAAGCCCCGCTCCACTCACTGTTTTTTAAATTCTTGGGGGTGGACAAAGCTCAAAAAAAGTTCCAGCTATTATATCAGTTATCGGTGGCTGCGTGACCCTCCTGATATTGGTTTCACCGATGGCCAAAGTATCCGTATCATTCGGGCTCAACTTAATATCTTGCTCCAGAAACATTAAGGTTTTCTTGCATTCACTGTTTAATTCCAGTCCAGAAAAACACTCATCTCAAAATATCCTAAACCAGTTTGTCTCCAGAGACTCTCCTGAGCGGTTAGTTTAAACCAGTTGTGTGTTTCTCTGCAGCTCTGGGACATGACTCCTGTGGTGTCCTGAGTCTTCTGGACACGCGGCGTTCAGCGAGGACCTCTGACGAACTGTGACGATTTTGTGGCAGCAGCTGCACTTTGAAGAGGGAGGAGCTTCCCAAACAGCCTCTGTGTCATCTGGATAATATTTAACAACCAAGTGTGGCTGCTGGCCCGTTCAGCTGCAGCCCAGTGAAGCTGAGGGCGGGGCCGGTCTACAGACTTGCAGAGACAACGTGTCCGGAGATCTCTTTGGACTCGGGGAAACTTTGTGGCATTTGGCTTTGGATGTTATCCACACAACTGAATGATTTCACGCCCACGCCTTTCTGATCTAATACTGAAAACTCATGAAAAATACTAAACGTCACCGAACTGGACTCAAACAAACTCTTAGCAGGAACATCTACGATATGAAGATGCTGTTGCTGCTCAGGTTGCCACCTGCAGGCTCAATCTCTTACTTTATTCATTCCACGTTCTAATAAACACATGAGACTTAACCACCTGTTAACTTGAACATTCAACCGTTTGTAAATTCATAATAGCTCTTTATTTCCAGAACGAAGTAGAATAAAACGCAGCATTAATGTGGTTTATGTTGTGGCTTGCACATAAATCCCCAAAATGCGTTTTGAGTTTGCACTAAATTTAGTTTCATTGTCTCCAACGGCCACTTCTCGTGTTGGCCTCAGTTCATTAATCCATGAAGAAAACACAACGAGGTCAAATCAGAGGATGCAAAGGAAATTTAAAGTATTAAAATCAGAGCCAAGCATGATAATTGAATATAAAATGAGATTTTAAAGTTGCATTAATGATGCATGAGCTTTAAGAGATGGAGAACTGGACCTGTTGCTGTAACACAGAGAGCGCAGCCGGTAAAACGTTATAAGCAACTATTTAAAACTTGATCAGTTCATCTGACTCGTTCTATTGACAGACTGTGATAATGATGTGGCTGCGAGTTTTAATCCTCCATCACATCCTGATCGACGTTCAGGACAAACGACTTCACTTTCACTCAGTGCATGTTCTATAGAAGGGATGAATCCACCACCGCTCCCATTCGTCTCACGTAACTCATCTTCTCTGAGCAGCTTGGACCGACCACACCTGCAGTTTCAATCCGCGTCGTGTCATCTGCGCTTGTGTTCTGCAGATTGTTGCACGACGCAGGCAGACGACGTGATCCTAACGGTTCCCGTCATTTCAGCTCTTTAGTTGTGCTGGAAGCTGCATGTAAAGTGTTTCAGTTTCATCTGTTTTAAGAGTCGACGTCGACGTGTTGCGATTTGAATTTAAAGACCCTCCACGCTGAGGTTGAAGTTTGAGATGAGAAGTGATTCGAGGTGTAAACCAGCTGCTTGCTGGTCTTTAGGAACAAGCCGAGGTGCAGCTTCTTCACGTTGTTTGTTCCTGAGCACATAAAGCTCGTCAAGTTGATCTGCAGAGACGGGTGAAAGTGGTTTGAACTACCGCGTTTGATCTGTGTTTTTATTATTGCACTGGAATCAAGAGCAAACTACTTAAATTACTTTTGTGAAGTATGATGTTTTGTTTGTTTAAATGCTACATTTGTGCTGTATTATCTCATACTCTGTTTAAACCAGTTTCCCCACAAACATGTCTATTTATATTTAAATTCAGTCGTACGTGATGGAGACTGTGGGCGTTGACACCTCGATGGTGTTAGAATGGTTTTATAAGACGTGTTTATTTTAGTCATACATTTAGTTTATTAGTTTAACTGAAAGACATCTCCTTGTGGAAGCAACTTATTGCATCTAACAAAGTTAAGTCAGGTCCTCTGGACGGGTTCTTTTTTGTTGAAATGTTTCATCTTTTATCCAAAGGACTTCTTCAGTCTGAGGAGCTGCAGCAAACTCAGTCTTATAAATAGCACCTTCTCGTAGTGGATCAGCCAGTTTGTTGTTTACATCCAGAACTAGTTGATCACGACTAAGAGGACCATCAGCCTAACGACTGATAGTTCGTGCCCTGATGGTCGCTTGATGTTCACAGATTTCTATTTGTCATGGCTGCACGACAGTGAAGTTCTTGCCTCACAGCAAGAAGTTCCTGGGTTCAATCCCGTTTGGACCTGGGGTCTTTCTGTAAGGAGTTTGCATGTTCTCCCTGTGTTTGTGTGGATTTTCTTCAGCTACTCTGGTTTCCTCCCACAGTCCATGACGTACATGTTGGTTTTCTTCAGGCCTCCCTTACAAGAGACCTGTGACTGGTCTGGTTAAATAAAGGTTAAATTAAAAATGGAGCTGAGTGGTGCTTGTGACAACAGCATTTAAGATGGAGACAGATGAACATGGAGGCCTCCGCCCCGTTTAACGATGGGCAGTTTCACCGCTGCTCCTTCACATCGAGGAGCCAGCTGAGGTGGTTCAGCATCTGGTAGGGATGTTCCCTGGGCGCCTCCCTAGGGAGGTAACTGGGAGGAGACCCCAGGGAAGACCCAGGACACGCTGGAGAGACTATGTCTAAGTTGGCCTGGGAACATCTTGAAGTCCTCCCAGAAGAGGTGGCTGTGGAGAGAGATGTCTGGACCTCCCTGATGCTGCCCCAAGACCTGACTTCAGAACAAGATGATGGATTCTCTTTACAAAGATGGCTTCCTTTAGTCAAACCAGCGTTCCCCTCCATCAAGGATGTGCACATCTTCATCCATGAAGGAGCGACCACTGGCCTGCAGAAGAGTGCAGCGTCCTGGCCTGATGTTCTGTTAAAGGAACCCTCTATTCATCTAAAGAACTTGAACTAAAACATCCTGTCTTTTATTTTGAACAATCCAGCTGCAGGCAAATGCTTCAAGCTGTTTCTCATAAAAAGATGCTCTTTATCTGACTCTTGCTGGATTTGCTTTAAAATAAACTCAAAGCTGGAGGTCTAATTATCAAAAATCCTTAAGGTAAAAAATGATATTTTTATTTGAACAGCTCATCTGCCTTTGTGACAAAACTATAAAAGGATTAGGGCTAAGGTTAAATTAAAAAAATTCTCAGAATTCTGACTTTTAAAAATTTTGTCTGCCATTGTCCTAACTCCAGCACGTTAATATTATTTTACAATATTGATTAATGTGCACAGTCCTCTTAAATAAAAAAAATTAAAAAAATCAGAATTCAGAAAAATAAAGTATAAATGACCACCATGGCTCTAATCTTGGTACAAAAGAACCTGTTTATTTTGTAAACACAATTGGTTACAGACAATTAAAAAAAAAAATAGTTAACATGAAATCGTTGTGGAAACTGGAACAAACAGTTCAGACCAAATTAATTGCTTAAAATCAACCACTTTGATTACACAACTTGGACCATTAGTTTTAATCAAACACTTATGCAACAACAGGTAGTGTTCAAACTGCACTTCATTAGAAAGAAAAGCATAAAAAATACAAAACTGTCCTTTAATTTACCATAAAACAAAAAATTTAAATGTGTGAGGCATCAGTTTAGTTCATGAAACAAAAAGCTGGATCATGTAAACATACCGAGGAGTGCTTGGCTTTAAGAAGCACAAAGTGTTGCAGATGTTAAGGTTTGAACTTGAGGGCCAACTCCTCCAGCACCGCCAGCAGCTTCTCCTCCTCCTGAGGCGTGGAGCGGGACAAGGCGAGGGGCAGGTGTGTCGCAACCGGTGTACGATCTGAAAGACGCCAAACCACAAACGCGTCACCTTCAGGAGACAGATTACAGAAACCACAGCAAACGTTTCCTTTGCATCAGATGTTTGAGTGCCGTTTATCACCATGCTGCTAACAGGACCACGCTGCTACCAGTGCCATGCTGTTAACAGGACCACACTGTTAACAAGATCATGATGCTAACAGGACCACACTGCTAACAGGACCATGCTGCTAACAGGACCATGCTGCTAACAGGACCACACTGCTAACAGGACCACGCTGCTAACAGGACCACACTGCTAACAGGACCACAGAACCACTCTGCTAACAGGACCACAGAACCACTCTGCTAACAGGACCACACTGCTAACAGGACCATGCTGCTAACAGGACCACACTGCTAACAGGACCACACTGCTAACAGTGACAGTGTTTTTATAACATGTTTTATTTTAAATGCTTTTTATTGTTGTATATTAGTGTCTGCACGCATATGTTGTCTGTCTAAAACATTTTTTCCTCAAAGAGTCCTCGTGACTCAATGAGACTAACATATTTAAACAAAGGTTTAATTAAATCTAATTGCATCATTTGTTATCGTGTAAGCTTTTCCATGTTTGATTTCATAATTTGTGATGCGTACCCTAAAATAACATCACAAGAATAAAATTACCTTTATGACCTCAGACTATGTCAAACTAAATGTGAATCTATATTCAGATAAATAAGATAAGCTACACAAAGAATAGATTATGGGTGTGTGCGGGTTTGGGGGGTTTTGGAAGCACTGGATATCTATTAAGAATAAATTTTGTAAGTTTCTGCATCATCATTCTGTTCATTCAGATTAATTTATATCTACAGTAAAAATGTTCCTTGACTTTTTTTTTACATTAGATGATAAATTAATAATAAGTTCAGTATTGAGAAATGTGATGTATACTGAATTTAAGGGTTGTTAACTAATATTTACTGATAATTTTCTTAGATAAATGAAACTTATTGATCTCTGAGCCCAGAAATATCCTATCAATGTATATACAATGTGTAATAAAATTAAAAGGAGTATAAACGTTTAGGAAATTGCTGTAAATGCACACAATGGTAATGGAAGTATTGATATTTATATTTAAATAATGATTTTGTCCAGAAATGGGTAAAAAAAACAAAAGGAACAGATCAGTCATTGTTCAGTAAAGCTGTATTAAAACTCAACATTTCTGCTCTACAGCTTGATTAAATCTGACAGAACTTTAAACTATACTTCACTGATTCAAACATTTTCAATTTCAAAATCTTATAAAGGATAATCATAAATTAAGCTGCACTTTCTTTTTATTCAAAATAATTTTTTTAAGAAGGACTCGTAGCAAAGCGTTTGTTTAAAAGCTGTGATAGCTGAGAACAGTAATATCTCATTTTAACCTTTTGTTTTTCTTAAACTAACTGGATGTTTTATTTTAGGGACTTTTGGTACATCCCAAAGGAGAATAGCCCCAGGCTTCTTTAGCTTTTTTTTATTTTTAATTAGCTTCGTTCTCTGTTTAAACAGCTGCCTCTCGTGTGGACAAATTGATCTGTTGGACTTTTAGACTGGGCTGCAGCAACAAGACTCCACAAAACAGAAGGAGACTCTTAAAGACTGCAGCTTAAAAGAATAAATCAGCTGTTACAGCAGTTGTCTCTTTTTTTTTAAATGGACTTATGTTCAAAGCACAAATTTCTCTGTACACTGAATTGTTAGAGACAAAAAAAATGATTAAAAATGTTCACACATGCGTCATCCCAGTAACGCCTCACTGTGGCTCGGCCCTGGTTCTGACTGATTGGGGGTGACACAGAACAAAGGAGAAGATTAGCAGATGGAGGCTGTGACACAGAGCTGCAGGTCAGGAGGAGGTTTAGTCTCTAACTGTGAGTGTGGATGGTGTCGCCCAGGTACACGCCTGTGCACCGTGCTGTGCAGCCTGGAGGGTTGGCTCAACCTGTCTCTGTGGAGAAGTCGCATATACAAATGCAGTAAAAGTTAATGGTAAATGGACTGTACTTATATAGCACCTTTCTATCTAATCAAATACTCAAAGCTCTTTACAACACAATCTGTGCCTCATTTGCCCGTTCATACAGCACTCTACTACTGTAGATCTACACAATCAGAGCTTTAGATCACGTGCATGCACCAGTGGGACACACATATCAGAGGCAATGGTTCAGTGTCTTGCCCAGGGACTCTTCAGCATATGACTGCTGGTGGAATCGAACCCCCAGCTCTTCCACTGGAGGATGACTGCTAATGTAACAAATCTCAAAAGTTCTGAGTTTTAAAACATTGCTGTCAGTTTCAAATTACTTAGTAATAATTACTACTAGTTAAGTACTTTGTAACTATACTTGGTATTTTCACATTGGTTTTTTTCTTTGCAATGGCTTTTTTTGCACCTTGCCCAGGACGTCCTTGTAAACTAAATTAATAATCTCAATGGGTTTATTTCCTGGTAAAATAAAGGTTTAAATAAAAAATATATATATATGAATTCGTTTACAGCAAGTTTTGCAGCTGTTTGTAGCATTGACCTGTCACACATCCAGTGCAGCCACTTCTCACAAGAATATATTGACAGGAACGCCTGCGTAGTTTAAAGTCCATGGACAGTTTAGCAAATGGCGTTTGCATAAATTGCTATAAAACTTGAAGGACTGGAGTTGTTGAAAACAAGAAAATCCACTTTGGAAGCGAGTTCACTCAGATTTCATTGATTAAGTAACAACGTCTTGTTTTGAATATACTGTATATATATTTTTTATCCTTTACTGTTTTTTTAGTGGAGGTCATAAACAAAAAAAAGAGTGGATTTACAAGAAAATGCTGTAGATTCTATGTCAGTCGGGTTGCCAGATAAGAATATGTATAAGAACTATATTACTGTGGCTTTAAAATGATAGTATTTTGATCTAAAATGTCATGTGCTGAAAAAAGACATTCTAAGACTAGGTGTGTGTTGTATTTCTTGAACACGTGCACAGAAAAGGAGGGGTAAATAAGACATTTTAAACTGATCTGGCAACCCTGATGCAGGCCTCAGCTGCATTCGTGGCGCACGCAGCGTCTGCATGACAGTTACGTCCAAACTGGCGAACACACTTAACGTCTCCTTGGATCCTGGATTTTATTAGTTTTGCTCCTTCATGTTGAAAAAGGGGTGAGCAGCACAAAAACACTCTGCTCTCTGACATTTATTATAACTGTTGTTGTTTATTATAACTGTTGTTAGTGCACATGTGTGACTTCACACTTGCGGAGCATTTCACACCTGGGTGGGGGGATCCCCAGAAAATCTCCACTCTGAGACCTGGATTAGCCTTCAGTTTCAGAGAACGAGGGCTGTTGTCTGTAAACGAACGGCCGAACAAACATAACGGGGCCTTATAGTTTCATATTGCACTGTAAGTTTGTAGAAGTGCTGCAAAAACCTTGCTGGAAGTGACCCCACGCTGCACATGGGCTGCTACATCGAGCTGCAGCTATTTGGATTTATAGAAACTGTCAGAATTCTGTGTAAAAACTGGAGTCGAGACGTGAAACAGCATTTGCACGATCCACTGTAATTTTTCTTTTAGTCTGGAGCTACAGCAGCAATCCACTGGACATGAGCTCTTCAGTCCTGTCCAACCTAATCTCCATTTCTCCATCGTGAGCAATTCACAAAGACATCTACAGCAGGTAAGATAACTCCTACTAAACCTGTGGAACGCCTGCTCACACGCCTGCTCACGTTGTTCAAAACATACAACTGTTTCAAATCCGAACAATGTCTACAACTTGTGCACATCCCCACTCAGCTGTCCACTTTTTTTAATCTTGCAAGCTCTGAGAAACGGTGTGCTGTTAGTGTTATGAGTGCAGCCTTTAATTGCTGAACAGTGGGGTTAATTCTGAAGCTAACCAGGAGCGATGTCGTCCCCCTGCTCCTGCCACAATGGGTCTCATTGGATTAAGTTCGAGCAGGCTTTGTTAAAAGCTGGTGCAAATCTAATAAAGGAGGAGACCTCAATTATGCTTGCATGTACTTAAATTGTCCTTACATAAATGATCCGATCACTGAAAACGAAGGAGGGGGTTGGTCAGTGTAGGAATGCAATCAGCAGCCATTAAGACCAGTTAATTTTAGCTGATGGCGGCTTTAAAACGAGATCCAGGATTTTTACAGTAATGAGAATACTGTAATTATGAGGATGGGATGGTGTTTTGCAACGAGCATCTTTTCACGGTCAGTTAAATAGTGCTCACAAAGGGGAAGCTGGCACAAGTCTCAAAGGTGCTGCATGTAAATTGTTATTTTAGAGCTATTATCCTTTCTTTAGCACCACACTCAAACTCTTGAACAGTTTTAATACTCAGAAACACTTTAGAAATGTTTCGTTCATCTTGTAGTTTGTTTCAAGCCTGTCAGTGAATTTGCAGATTTTTGTCAGTTTTATGAGATCTCCCCCCATAATTTTATGAATATTATTATTATAAAATGTATTCCTTTCTAACAAAAAAAATCTATATACAATAAGGAATACAACCCCATTAAAATGAAAGGCAGCAAAAAGAAGAAAATATATTATAATATCTGCCCCCTTTTCCAAAAAATTAAACAAAATCTTCAAATACAGGTAACCCCCGGTTTCCGGCGTAGTTCCGTTACACCGGCCCGGCCGGATACCGAAAAAGCCGGTTACCGGA
>JAVCKU010000013.1:2482017-2492885 GCA_032273985.1 Hypsolebias coamazonicus
AAAAAAATCAACTTTTCATGATATTCTAATTTTATGACCAGCACCTGTAAGTCTGCGTCTGTGTTCCTCGTCGTCTGGGTGTTTCCCTGACTAGTTCCACGTTCCAGCGTCATGCAAGTTTGCTGCCCCGTCAGCCTTTTGCATTCTTTAATAAATTATTTCTTATTACAAATCTCAGAGTCTCCGTGGTCTGACTGCACTTGGGTTCAACATCTAACCATCAGAACACGTCATTTATTCTGTTGTAACAAGCAACAATCTGTTACTCAAATACGCCGCACAATCCGAACAAGAAACCCTCGACTAACAGTGCTGATGACATCATCATATTCTGATCCGAAAAGGTTTAAACCAGCTATAAGAAGCTAAACGTTTGTTGTGCCCCCCTCAGCTAATTGCAGCAGCTGATTAATTAAGGCCCTGAAACCTCACTCACCTTTGCTGCAGAGCTGCTGGGACCTCTCCTTAGCGTGACAAAGGAGGAGATGGAGCTGGACTGATTCATCTGAGACGTGGTGCCTGACGGACATAATTCAATAGTTTGATTAAAGTCTCATTTACAAAGTGAACAAGCAGCGTATATACAGTAACATGATGCAAATACCCCCAAAACTGCTAACTGCTACAAAGTAGTAGAGGTGCGTCTCAGTTAAACTTTTCTTTAATAAATTCACTTTGACAGTCAAATCAGCTGCATTTCGCCTGGACAGCGCAGTGGAGTGAAGATGATTCTGCTTCAGGCGAGCTGGACGAAGGCGACAGGCTATGGCAAGCCGATTGTGTCATTAATAGCCACTTTTACCTATTACACGACGCAACGGAATGCCATATAACTCGAGTGGCTGAAATTGTAGTGTTCAATATTTTCAGTCAGAATGAATGAAAACGGTCGTATCGCAGCTAAAAATTGGTTTATAAATATGAGAAAAAAATCCATAAATACGTCGCTTCAGTGTATAAGTCGCAGGGCATGTAAATTATGCAAAAAAAACATGACTTATAGGCCGAAAAATATGGTATTTAAAATGGCCAGGACTTTGTTTCCAGTCAGATGTGCAGCACATCTATTTAACTGTTCTTCCTCACGCACCTTTACTCGGGTAATACTGGTAGTCGGCGGCGGCGCTCGTGTTCTGGTGGCTGCTTCCCGGCAGTTCTGGTTCACTCAGGTATGATCTCAAGTCCGACTGAAACACAAAACAAGAGGGAATCTGAATTTCTCCACAATAAATCAAAGAGACTCGAGGTTTTTCAGTCTTGCAGAGACAAACTTCTAATAAAACGAAACGTAAAGACTGCCCCGCCCGACACAATAAATTACCTTACAGTCTCCATTTGCAACGTACTGACCACCCTCCCTGTCCCTCCTCCTCTCATCTGACTGGCGTTTGAGCCCTCGCACTGATGTGTGGCGGATGACCGAGGCCTCCTTGGGGAGGGGCGGCACCACTGGGGGTGTCTCCTCATAGTCGTAGAGGTGAGGTAGCGGTGGTCTGGGTGGGGCACTGTCCTCTGTCTGTGCAGACGGTAAACCAGGAAGGGATTTTATATTAATGCAGTGATGACGTTTAACACAGAGATGCTGGATTTGAGCAGTCAGGTGACACTCACCCACTTTGGCACGGTGCTGGGGGGCAATGTGTGGGAGAGGATGCTGGGGATGGAGCTGCGAGGTGGGGGCTGGACGTCTGCGCTGTGGGAAGGCACTGCTGGGTCGGGCAGCGAAGGCACTAATTTCCTGTCTGGCGTGACGTGCGAGTCCAGGAAAATCCAGAGTAAACAGATTTAAATTGAACTTTTATATTTGGGTCTTGCACAAATGGCAGGACAGTTATTCATGAATTCAGAACATGTAAGTTACAGATGAGCACAATGAAGAAAAGGTCTTGTTTGAACGTGACCAACTTTAAATCTGTTGTGTAAGTACAACAGACGTGGGTGCTGCGGTTGTTCCCACCTGGGTTCTGGATGGAGTCGATGGTTATCTTGTAGTTGGCCTTGCTGGCACTGAGTCCCCCCATGACGTCCTCGATCCTCCACATCTCCCGCTTCATCTCCGTCTTTTCTTGCTGTGTGGGGAAAAATGTGAAAAGCAAATGTACATTTCACTCATTTTACTTTGCTTCGGTGGTTTCATGTCATCCATCTCTGTTGCATGTAAACGCTTTAATGTGCTTTAATGGTGAAAAGTTCATCTTGGCTTATTGATTGTTGTACCATTGTTCACCGAAGCCACGTTTAAGTTTCAGGTGATAACTAAAAGGTTTTATTTTCCTTCAGGTCTCACCTGAGAGGTGTCGCTGTGGTTCATAAGTGCCTGCAGGGCAATCCTCAACTGCTCCACAGATGTTTCGAGCCTGGTGTACTCCTCCCAGGCATGGGCCATTTCCTGCAGAACCCGAGCAAATGCACACACACGAGGAACATTTGAGAACACGTTCTGCATGTTCTGGATTTCTTTGATTGTTTACACCAATAGAAACATGTTTACATTTAATTGATGAATTAAACTCATAAAGGTTAACTGAAATGGAGTTTACCGTTTCGTAAGTTTCTTACGCAGTTGGCACAGAACAAAACTGTTCCATTATGCCAGTACAAAGGTGCAGCAACATGAACACCCGCAGTGTCACAGACAGGGCTAGATACCGTGGACAGTCGGGATATTTGAGCTCTGATGGTCACCAGATCTTCTTGCAGGAGCCTCTGCTGGTAGGCGATCTTGTGGGCATGGGACGGCTGGTCCTGGTACTGCTCCATCTGCTGGTGGGACACGTCCAGTATTCTCTCCAACTTGTCCTAAGGGTGCAAGAGGTTGAGCATCGTGAGGGAAACAGTAATCTTGAGAGTTTTCCTGTAAATACGCTCAGCTCAGCAGCTTTAAAGTGCCTCCTGGGTTCCTTTGAGATCTCACCTGGGACATTTTCTTGTCTCGTCAGTTCCCCCTGGCCATATTGTAAAGGTGTTCTATTATTTCTCAATTTTAGGTGTGATTTTTTTTTAAATTAGGAAGCTGATCTGCATCCCCTATTTTTCTTTTTAAAAATATCCTTAGCTTGACTGTAAATCACGCATCTTCTTTTGTTTTTATCACAGCTGGACTAAAGAGACAAAATCTATAGATTTCCCTCCCCCTTGGCTAAACTGGACTCCATTTCCCACGTTGCTCTGAGGTCTAGAACTGGTTCACCTTTTACGACTCACCACTGTACTTTACTACCCTTGCTGGAGTTACTTCACTCAATATTTGAAGGATGAAGCGTTGGTATATTTTCATATACAAAGACATTTTAGGAAAATAATCATATTTATACTCCAAGTTCATTTCACTACACAACACAGTCTCAGGGACAGCTGGATGAGTTTCAAGGTACCCTTTGTGCGCACAAAGTCAGGAAAGATGAGTTTGTCCTATTTCGGCTCATGGACTTGGAAAGATCTGCAGCTTAAGTTGACTTCGGAGTCTTTTATTGCTTTCTCTTGTTTTAAATCAATCAATCAATCAAAAACTTTATTTCAGACACACATGGTCCAAAGTAAACAAAACAAACAAAAAAGATAACACCAACAAGACACAATAAAAATAGAATGTTCACTGCACACGTTGGTACGTTGGCATTTACAAGCATCTGACTGGCACTACTCCATCGCGGCAACTTAAGCAGCATCCTCATGCCATCATTGTGCGCCACCTGAAGTTTATGCATCCTGCTTTTTCTGTAATGCCGCCACAGATGTGCAGTATACATTGGAGTGCAATATGCTTTAAAGAGTGCAGTTTTTACAGACACTGAGCACATAGAGAACTTCCGAAGAAGCACATTAGCTTGTACATATGGCATACAACGCTGCCTGTAAATGTTAAACAAAAACTGTCAGAGGTTTTAGTCACATCTTGCACCTGTAATGTTTAAGTGTCTTAAATTGTGCTATTTTTTTTTAAACTTGCATTATATTGTAAGTATTTTAACACTACTGTTACTGTTATAAGACTATTGCTGTATTTCTATCTAATGGCTTGTTTGAACCTTGCACATGGGCCTGTCCCAATAACAAATTTTACTGGGTGAAAAATTGTCTCAGAAATTATTGCGATAATCGATAACATTGTTTGAAATTGGACAATAATTAGTAATTAGTGTACAATTTAAGAAGAAATGTTTGCAAACTTGTTTTGCATGTAGTACCTTCTTTCGACCACCGGATGGCAGTATAAGATTGTTTGGAGCGAAGGATGGATAGTGAGGAAGCGAGCAGCGTGGGAGGGAAGCCCCTTGACGTGACATGGGCTGTTTCTCTCCGGTTCTCAAAACGGCGGATGCTCGGTGTGGTTTGAGCTCTTTATTTTTCAAACAAATCTTTTAATAAAAAATCATTAAGCAAGTTCTCAGCTTCTTTTTGTAGAGAAAAACTTTTTAAACAAAGAATTTTGGAGGTTCGACACGACAGAAGTTTTTTCCTGAGGTGGGCCTGTTAGCTTAGCTTGTAGCTTAGCTTCTCGGCTTAGCTGCTTTTAACGATCCAAAAACGCGATTTTGGGTCGTTAAAATGGATTTAAAAGAGAAAAGAGAAAGGGAAGGGTCAGTGAAGAGCACCGGAGTTGAGCCTTTTGTCATCCGGTGTCTTCACAAAGAGAGAGACACGAAAAAACAATAAAGCCGATAAATGAAAATGAAGTTGATAATTTTCATTTATCATGCAATCGATTTATTTATTGTTTATCGTGACAGGCCTAGTTGCACATTGCCCAGGACATCCCTGTAAGAGGTTTACATAATAACAACAACTAAAATATTAATAATAATAATGTCAATTCTAGAATGAATCCAGAATCACAGTCTAACTAACATGTTTGTTCTTACTTTGAAACGTTTGTGTCTGTAAATGCTTCAGACTCAGAGGTCAGACAGTCTGACAGAGGGTTTACCTTGTCGTCCTTCAAGGAGCTGATTCTGGCCTCCAGGTCTTTGAGGATCTTATCCTGCTCACATAACCGACTCAGCTTCACCTGCAGGGGGAGGCACAGAGCTGAGAAGGCAGGAACATGAAGGGAGAGCTTAAACCCTGGCTTATAATTCGGCATCCTTTAGTGCTAATCAGAGAGTGTGACTGTGCAGTGATCTTTCATAATTAAGTGGTCTATTTACTTAATTAAAACTTTTTTTTTCCTGTGGCTGCAGTGACCGTGTGCAGGAATGTGAATCTGGATGTAAAATGTGGTCTACGAATGCTCGTTTTAACGCCTAATTTCTACTAGTTACACGTTCTGCAGTCTTGTTTTTTTGTAAACATGTTTATGAATAAAAATATTTAACAACATGGGTGCAACCGTGTGAGGTAAGTTCAGATAATAAATAATTATCTTTCCATTAGAACCATCGAGCCTAAAGGCAACGGTGGAGTCACCTGCGCACCCCGAGGTAAGACAACAACACAGTAATTACACAGTAATATTGACAGAACAGGTTATTCAGTCAAATACATTATTTATCTGAAGTGGTTTCCATGGTGATGCCGTTGTTGGATCTTCATTGCAGACAAAATGTGCATAAATAATTGAAACAGCTGCGTGTGAGGGGAATCAACAAGAAATAGTTTTAAAAGAGCAAACACGAGCCGGAAAAGAGAACTGGTTGAAAAAAGAAACAAATGAAAGAATTTAGGCTTTTTCTCAAAAAAAAAAAAAAAAACTGCCTGGATCCTGTTTGTTACCTTAAAGCCAAGACTAAACACTGACAAACAGCACATTGTCACATTTCATTTTTTGTTTAGCCGTTGCTCCTTGGGTCGTTTTCACACGTGATAGTCAGGTAGACTCGGTTCAATTTGGGACAAAAATTCAAAACATTTGTTACATTTGCAGTTGGTGCGGTTCACATTCACACTGCACTGAGTCAATCGAGCCAACCTGTTCCCCCCCTCGCCTGTGGTGGTGCTGCACCAAGAACTACTGAAGGAAACGACACAAAAACCTCTGACAAAGACACTGAGCGTAACTTACTTCTGGAAATAAAAACAAAAATGGAGTGACATCAAATTTTTGCGGTTTTAGGATTTCTGTTTTTGTCTGTGGCTCATGTGCCAAACATTTTTCAACAATGGACTCATCATGAGCAGAAGATGAGGCAGAAGACCGTGGAGAATGTTGTTTTTCACACAAGGCGGCTGACGGCTTCGTATGAGGTTTGAGAAATGTGCATTTGTTTTGGTTGTATTTACACAGAACGCCCTGCGCTGTAGCCACTTCCTGCTTTTGGAGTGGTCTCCGGTCCTCTTGCATTCCCACTGCATTCAAAGTAACTGCACCAGAGTTCACTTCAACCGAACCGAGACCTAGGTATTTAGACGGACCAGAGTTCACATTTTTTAGTCCAAATCAGAGTTCGATTGCACATTCACACCTCCCCAAACAAACCGCAGTTTCTAGGCAAATGGACTAGAGTTCGATTAACGGGGACTAAACAGAACTGGTGTGAATGAACCCTTTAATCAAACTCTGGTCTGCCTAAATACCTAGGTCTTGGTTCGGTTGATTTTATTTCCAGAAGTAAGTTGTGCTCAGTGTCTTCTTCAGAGGTTTTCGTGTTGTTTCCTTCAGTAATTCTTGGTACAGCGTCACCACAGGCGAGGGGTGGGGAGGGGGGTGGAACAGGTTGGCTTGATTGACTCAGTGCAGTGCAGAGCTGTCATTTCTAACCCGAACCTGGAGCTCGGCCCTGCCCAACCCAAATTCAGACCAGGCCAGGTCATGCTTAATGCGTGGGCCAGGTCGGTGTCAGGCTTTTGATTGCATTATGGACACGTGTGGCCGACAGCTTGCCATACAATCACCAGCCGATCGCGGCCATTTGACCACATGCTGACTGGCCGGTTGAAAGAGGTAAAAAGTTCAATTAAGCTTCAGATGGACTACTGCCAGTGATTCATCAGTCCAAATGGACGTTCATGCAGCTGCGGCACTCAGCGGACGCGCACGGCCGACGAACCAAACAGGTGAGATCACAAAATATCTGACATGTCAGAGCAGGATCCAATGCAGGCAGAAGCAGAGGAAGCATTTAATGTGCTTTGATAGCTTCTCAGCTCTGTTCTTCTGCCCCCTTTACTCAGTCGTACACGTCCGCCAACCGTTAATAATAGTTGGTGGTGTAAGCTTAATTAAAAATAACAGGGTTTTTTTTCATGGTAGAACCTGTAATTACTGTTAATTTGTCAGATCGGGTGAGGTTTGGAGATGATGGCTATGGCTTGGGGCCAGGTTGGATTTTTTTGGGACCTGAGTGCAACTCAGTGCAGTGTGAATGCGAACTGGACCAGCTGAAAACATAAACAAATGTTCCAAATTCTGGTCCACAATCAAACTGAGTCAATCAGACTTTCAGGTGTGAAAACGACCAGTTTCTCCTCCACTGTATCTGACAGTCAGAGCTACAAAGTAGAATTTCATTTGTTCTTTTCTGGAGGAAAGAAAGTAGTACAAAAAAATTTAAGAAATTTGTTTTCTTCTAATTTGCACGTCGTGATCCCTGAAGAAGGAGCAGCCAAAAGAAAAGGAAGAAGAAGAGGTTCTCTTTGAATTTGCATAGGTCCATAGAGAAACTGATGCTTAAAATGTATTTATAAATCTTACATTTCATTAAATGAGTTTCCAAAGTTTTACAATTACAGCAGATCAAACTAGGGATTCACCAATCCACTTTATTGCACTTCCGATACCGATATCTGATGTTTAGTATCGATCTATACCGATGTGATTCAGAAAAACTGTGATCAAGTAACGTAAAACAAACCTTTCAAATGGTTCAGAAATTCTAACTATAATATAGAATAAATAATAAAGGAGCTGAAATAAGAGGAAAAGACAATAGCTTCACTAGCTTGGTTGGCAGATTTTTATTATGGATCGGTCACATTGTCACAGATACCCGATCGAGATTTGTTTTTCTATATCCGTACCGATACTAATACAAATATCGGATCGGTGCATCTCTACCGACACCCGCTCAAGATTTATTTATTTATTTTTATCGGTATTGGTATCGATACTAATATCGTATTGGTGCATCTCTAGATCATATCTTTTGATAATCAGATTATCAAAAACGTCTTTGACATCAAAAGGATATATGTCATATCAAATAAACTTATCATTAGTGAAATTAGAAATTACAGGTTGTCCTCGAGTTACATTTGACTTCCGTTCCCACGGGCCGAACTTAACTCGATTTAAACGTAACTCGGAATTGATAGCACATGGCGAAACGTAAGTCCGGATTTTGAACGTAACTCGAAACTGAAAGCACATGGCGAACGGTAAACGTCTTTTTAAACACGTTTTTTTCAACGTGACACAACACCAGCGTATATTCTGTACCTTAAACATGTACAGTACTGTATTTCCAAGCGTTAGCTAACACAGTACCCTCAAAAAATACAAAAAAATACACATAAACGGCACCGTGTGGAGTGTGATGACATCACTGGGGGGTCGAACATAAGTCCGAAATGCCGTAACTCGGGTAGGTCGTAACGCAAGGACTGCCTATATAGTGAATTATTTATTGAGAGAAGATCTGTACGAGTTATTAGTCTAATACTTACATCCACGTCACTTTCTGCAACTTTCACAGGTTTCCCTGATTCCTTCAATGTCTGACTTCCAGCTACCTGTAAATTAAAAAACAGTCAACAATTTCTCGTGTTAGTTATGCGCTAAGACAAACTGCTGCACTGTGTTGCGCTAAGGAAGTGTAGAAAACAGAGAGCGGCTGTAAACTACTTCAAGGCAAAAGGGCGAACTACTGTAACTGCGATGACCTCCTGCCTTTAGGAACATGATCTGGCACACAAAATCAGCTCTTGTCATGAACAACACAGTGGCTATGGAGACTTTGAAGCTCTGCACAAAATGACACCTTTAACAATTTGCTTTACAGGTGCTCAATTTAATCTAAATGGGTTCCACCTGCTAGTTTAACAGGACAGTATACAGGAGTCCCTCGTTTATCGCAGGGGATCCGTACCCGCGATAAGTGAAAAACAGCGAAGTAGAAATTGTAGTACAAGTAGTAAGTAGTAGTTTAATTTATTATTTATACAGATACATATTAAAGTGTTTTAAACCCTTCCCACACTCTTGAAACATTCTAAACCATGGTTCCAAATCTAAACGCTCTAAGAGCACAGAATGTCATGATTTCAGCTCCCTGCCAGCGCTCTTGGCCACGCCCACTTCTCCGCTGCAGAGCGGAGGTCTGACACGCTGCAGGGGGGAGCTTCTCCCTGCACATGTGGGCTGCACACAGGTGCTACATCATTTAAAATAAATTTTTTTAAATAAAAATTCCATGCCGATTGTGCGGCTCATCCATCAAATCAGCCGATTTTGTGTCATGTCCAATCTTTGAAAAACCGCGATAGAGCGGGTCCGCGAAAAACGAACCGTGAGGTAGCGAGGGACTACTGTAGTACCAGCATTCAAAGCGCAACAGAATTTACTGGCAAAAGCTTTTCCTTACGCCTGAAAAGCATTTAGCGGAACACAATTTTGCAACTTCACAGCATTGAGGTGGTGTGCAGCGTTTCAGAGATGATGGTAAAAGCAGCTGGCTTTTCAACCACCGGGCCACAGCCACAGCCACAACACATGCACTGCCGAGCCATCCCATGCCCAGAATCCAACAGCATTGTTAACACTGCCATATGTAAGAGGTGGGGGTGGTGTCAAAGGTCGTACGGAGAATATATGATGCTGATGGATATGTGAATACCGTGCTGTAAAGCGATGGCATGGTCTTTCTGGAACACAGACTCTTGAAATAAGCACGGTCACGTATACAGAGAGACTGATCTCTACCACAGTACGAACATGCACAAGCAGGAATGCACAGACACACCAGGGAGCATACCTCTTGTTTCAGAATATTTACCGGACACAGACACACACACATACAGACGACACATTGAGCTTACGTTCATTAGAGGCCTGAGAGGCCCAGCAGTGCAGTGCAGTAGTAAACTGTGAACTGCGAGGATCAGCGGCTCTAGAGCTCTGATCTGTGAGTCAAGAATCACAGAGACACAGAGCCGTGCTTTGGGTGAAACGCTTATGAAACAGTCAAGAGCTAGACGATTAGGTTTTAGTCTTTGGGGGAGTTTAGTTTCACTCAGAGGCCTGAACATCTTCAGTAACAGCTGCAGCGATCGGTTCAACAGAAGAAGTGGTCGTCAACAAGAAACACCAAACGTTGAAACTTGAGCAGTTCAAATCAGAAACAGTCCAGTGGAAGTTGGAAATGTTCTCTCACCTTAAGATCCAAATACTCCAAGTCCTTCTTTAGCTGCATGTATGTGTCATCCGCCTGAAAGGTGGAAAACATGTGAGTATATTAGAGATTTGTGCAAACAGGAATTAAATTTATGATCTAGATCGTAGGTGGGCAACATTTTTTTTTCCCAAAGGGCCACATCAAGACATTTAAAACAATCAAAGGGCCGCATAGAGAATTGGAAAATACATTTTATTTATTCATTTTTCAGGCTTTGTCTTATTGTAGCATAGTTAGCATGCTTTATTAGACATGTCTTTCCAATATACTTGAGGAATAAAGTAGTCCCTCGCTGCGTCATGGTTAATTTATCACGGACTCGCTCTATAGCGGTTTTTCAAAATAAGATTGGACGTGGCACACACTTGGCTGATCGTTGGATGAGCCGCACGATTGGAATGGAATTTTTATTCAAAATAAATTATTTTAAACTATTTAGCGCCTGCTGCACATTTGGGCAGCTCACACTGCAGGATAAACTTCCTGCTGCAGCTGATCAGCTGACCTCCGTGCAGAGCGGAGAAGTGGGCGTGGCCAAGA
>JAVCKU010000013.1:2500545-2511044 GCA_032273985.1 Hypsolebias coamazonicus
CCAATCGATTTTTGGCACAACACCGGCCCACATTTCCAGGTTGTCAGTGGTGACACATAATACATGCAATATATATGGCGAAGCAATGTATTTATTGATTCTTCCACTTTATTAGACATATTTGGACTGATGCGACTTATAGGGCAGTGCGACGTGTACAGTGAAAAATACGGTACATGTAGCCATGAGCTAATCAAGAGCTATTCAGTTAAATTGCTCTGGGGGCCACAGTTACTAAAAGCCAAGAGCTCAGGGGACTGACTTCCAACAGTTATTGTCATTAATTAAGTTTGTTTTACCGTTTAAAATCTAGTTTTATTTAAAAATGAACCCACTGGTAGGCCGAACTGTGCTCACCCGTGGGCCTGATTTGGCCCCCTGGCCACCAGTTGAATAGCTCTGGTCTAATCCAGTACAGTTTCACACCAATTTGCACCTTCTTGCATGTTACTAAAACATCTGGAGTGAGGAACAGTGATTTGCAAGAATAAAAACATAACAGACGACCATTTCCTGGATGACATTTTGTTGTAAGTTCATTAGAGCAGCCACAAAGGACTGTACTGTAATTTGAATTGTTTTAGCCAGTGGAGAACTGCTCTTGACTGGGTTCTGCTCTGAGTAGCTGTTAGCACGATGCTCATGTGTGTAGAGTTTGCACGTTCTCTCTGTTGCAAGTTCGGGTTTTCTCCTGATAGTTTGTTTCTTTTAAAATGATATGATAAATAAATTATGATGATACATTAACTGGTGATCCTAAATTAGCTTTAGTCTTGAGTCTGGACATTTATGATTGTTCGTCTAGTGTTTCTGTCTAGCGTGGCAACTTTCTTCAGTGGATACCTCGTCTCTGCACCATTGATTTCTGGGAAACACACCTGCCGTCACACAACTCTCAACATAATAGTATTGTATAAAAAATGTTAGTGATTTACCCTCTATGCTCAGCCTTCTGAACTTTGACCCACTGCTCCACCTGCTCCAGAGTACTCCTCCTCTGCAAATGCTTGTGTGTGCCCAGTACTGGTGGGTCTGGCGCTCTTTGGTACGTCCCTGCTGCGATGCCATTTGGCTCCAGGATGGGGCTGGGCGTGGAGACGAGGCCGTTCCTAGTGCAAACACTGGAGGGCAAGGTGGAGGTGGCCCGTGATGGAGCTCGGGACGGCGCTCTGGACACAGGAGCTGAGGCCGACACGTCTGACTGCGGGACGGCAGTGACTGGGGGGTTGGATGGAAGGGACGTGTGCGTGTCCATTTCAAAAAGTGTGCTTCCTACGGGCTGCTCCAGCATGATGCTGCCAGGAGAGTCTTTGTGAAAGCTGCAGAGCTCCTCTGGCTCTCGATGAATGGGCTCCAGGAGAACCTCGTGGACAGTTGGTTTTGTAGTCTCAGAGTCTGAAGTCTTGGTCTTGTGGTGGTTTACGTGGTTTGTCTGTGGAACAGCCTGTTGCAACAACTTCTCTATCTTGTCAGAAGGTCTGTAAAAAGACGAAAACCCAAGATGGATGTTAATGTAAAACTCCTTGCAGCTTTGTGTCATACGTCTTATCAAAATGTTCACTAGTTATGCCTTTGCCCACTTGAACATCACGTTCCACCTCGGTTTGGTTCTTTGTTTTGGACAAATTATGAACTAGATGATTGTCACATGAAAGAAAAACTTTCACCCTCATCTCCAAAATTTAGTGTGGTGCTAAATACGTCACATAAATGATTTTAAGGCAGAACAACTGACGAGCAAAAGGGAACGGAGCCTTGAGAACTGTTCAAGCTGCTGACATGAAGTTCACCACACAAAAGGAATAAATCAAGCGGCCGTCTGAGCCTAATGTCGTCCCACCAGCAGCTGGTTTCTGAAACTATTTAGCATAAATCAGCACAATATTGACTAGCTACTACTAGTTTAAACTAGTAGTAGCTAGTACCGTATTTTTCGGCCTATAGGTCACAGTTTTTTGCATAATTTACATGCCCTGTGACTTATAGGCCAAAGCAACATATTTATGGATTGTTTTTCCCATATCTATAAACCAATTTTTGCCTGAGATATGACCGTTTTCATTCATTCTGACTGAAAAAAGAGCCGTACCACTTTCAACCACTTGATGGCAGCAGAGTAGTAATAGTAGTATGGCATGCTGTTGTATCATGCAATAGGTAAACATGGCTATAATGACAAATTCAAAAAAAAAAAGACAAAAACAACTGGACTTTATTTATTTTACTTTTTTTTTTATTGAACTTTTTTGAATTTACCATGTCCTGGATGACTGAGAATCTTCACCAGTTATTAAATGACTCAATCGGCCTGCCATAATCTCCCCACCTTCATTCTGCTCGTTGCTTGGAACTGTCAAAACAGCTGCACCGCCCCGACAAAATGCAGCTGATTTGACCATTAAAGTGCATTTATTAAGTAAAAGTTCAACTGAGACACACCTTTACTATAATTTTGAGCAAACAAATAAATGTTTTGAGGTGGTTATCTTGTTAAATTTCGAAGAAATGCACAGCGAGTCGCCCTCTGCACATTCATGTTTCCGCGTATCGACTTTTGAAAATGCAGCCGATTTGACCAACAAAGTGCATTTATTAAGGTTAAAAAAAGTTAGATAGCAAACGCGATGCGTCAGCGGTGATGCATAATAGACACGACATATACGGCGAAGCAACATATTTATGAATTTTTCCCCTTTATTAAAGATATTTGGAGTGATGTGATTTATAGGGCGAAGTGACGTTTACGGCAGAAAATACGGTACAGAAATTGCAACTTTCTGTGACCCGTTTGAGCTTTAAATAATGGTTCTGCTGTGAAGTCTGAGCTGTAGATCCAAACAGGGCTGGGTTTTGTCTCTGCTACGTTCCAGTCTGCAAACATCTTCAGTGTTTCCTCCTGAAACAGACTGAAAAACCTTATGGATAAATACAAACATCTGTTTTCTCAACTTCCAGTTTTCATTCCGTCTCTGCCGCCATACAAAACCCTGAACTAGAAAAATAATCCAGTTAATTTAAGGGCTTTAGATTTAAAAATGATTCAAACCTCCAGATTCCCAGAGTTCTTCCTTCAGAGGAGGAGGAGACTCACAAAATGCTGTTTGATCTAATTTACGTGTTATTTCAGCTGTTGTTTAAATATTACTCTGCAAATAAACACGACTGGTGTCAGGACTAAGCAGGACAGTAAACTTAATGTAGGGCAGGTGAGAGATTAAAAATATATTTTTACAATAAATGTATAAACAGAAATCATCAAAATACATAAAGAGTAAACCTAAAAACTGAAGAATACAAAGTGACTGAATAGGTAAAATGTAAAAAAAATCTACAGAAATAAACTAAAATAATTAAAAAATGAAATACAGTCAAAACCAAACAAACATTTTATCTTATTCTGACGCAAGATGAAGAGTGTCATAATTTATTTATTTAAGCTGGAGTAACTCTGGTCATAAGACAAATATAAATAGCAGCCTTCCTTAAAGAAATGCATATCACCCGCCACGTTGTATGACAGAGGTTTAAACAAAAATATTTTCTGATTTGTTGGGGCTTAAGAAGATGCTTTGGGGATGACTCTCAGCTACCACCACACCAAATTATAGTTCAATATTTATAAAACCCTCTGAGTTATAGTCATTTTGATATTGTTGAGGTTGATTAATAGTGTGGCCATCTTGAATCAGGAATGGAGCATACTTATTGGTCATTTGACCCGTTGATCCTAAATGGAAGGTCCTGATTGGCTGTTCGGACCATTGGTTCTAAATGGAACGTCCTGATTGGCTGTTTGGACCATTGGTCCTAAATGGAACATCTTGATTGACTGTTTGGACCATTGGTCCTAAATGGAACATCTTGATTGACTGTTTGGACCATTGGTTCTAAATGGAACATCTTGATTGGCTGTTTGGACCACTGGTTCTAAATGGAACGTCCTGATTGGCTGTTTGGACCACTGGTCCTAAATGGAACATCCTGATTGGCTGTTTGGACCATTGGTCCTAAATGGAACATCCTGATTGGCTGTTTGGACCATTGGGCCTAAATGGAACGTCTTGATTGTCTGTTTGGACCATTGGTTCTAAATGGAACATCCTGATTGGCTGTTTGGACCATTGGGCCTAAATGGAACGTCTTGATTGTCTGTTTGGACAACTGGTTCTAAATGGAACGTGCTGATTGGCTGTTTGGACAACTGGTTCTAAATGGCATTTTTGCATTGTAAGGCCCAGCTCGGCATGGCCCATCCTGGGTTCAAACCCGGGTTCTGTGCATTTCTATTTGGATTGTGTGAGAGAGAGATGTTTTTTATTGTTGTTGTTTTTTTGTTTGTTGTTGTTGTTGCTTTAAGTATAGATTCTCAAAAAGTTTTGGTACCCTGGACAAACCATGTGTTTTCCTCTGTATTTTTCACAATATGAGATCATGTGTTTTTGACATGATCCCGCCCACATGGAGGCAGCACTCCTCTCAAAGTAGACCCAGCCATGACCGGGGTAGAATAAGGGCAAGCCGACTGTAGCCAGGCCGTGCCGTGCCAGGCCTTACCATGCCAGCATGCCAAAAGAGATTGTCTTGATCAAAGTTTTGGATCTGACAGTTAAACACTAAGAGTCCAGGTCAAATTTGATTCCTTTTTAAATCATGAAGCGAAAACATAAAACCTGCTGGGCTGAACCTCAAAACTCGAGGTGTGTGTGTGTGTGTGTTGTTTGACCTCTTTAGTACAATTTTTGTAAATCTGCACCAACTTGACAGGATCCACTGCTCTTTGGGGAACAAAGCTATCGGTCCTCATGTGCCCAGACGTCGTTAACGGGTTAGCGGTTGGGTTTATGGTAAAGGTCAGGGATAGGGGACAGAAATGAATGGAGAGCAACGCAAAGTCCTTAAAAAGATAGAAAACAAACGTGTGTGTGTCAAATAGAAAACACAGGATAATTTTCGGTCCCAGTGAAAGCATGTACTTGTAAATTAGATGTCTAACAAAGTGAAGTCCAGAGGACCTGGCTTCACTTTGTTAGATTTTTCGACCTGGATTGTTGAGCACGCATCAGGATGTACATTACTCTTCTGTAAAAACATGAATATTTTACTTCTTTTTATCTCAGCCGGACGGTTATTCGGGGTTCTTGAGGTGGGCAGGGCTAAACTGTAAAAGGTGTTTGTTTTTGTGTTTGATGAGTAAACACATATCTTTTTTATTCAATCTGATAAATGACATGTATAAAGTGACAGTGTATGGTCTGAGCTGCTGCACGTGTATCTTTGCATGTATCATTTAACTTCTGTTGATCATTTCAGGTGAAAGAATTGGAGCAGAGAGTTATTTGTGCAGGAGTTGAACCTGTAAGAACTGCTGCAGGATGTTTCTGAAACTTTTTGCATCAAACGTAAAGTAAAGATTAGTTGATAGAGATCACTCTTTGGGTCGTCGTGTTCTTTCTTCACAGTGAAATGACCAAATTCAAACGTCCATTTTACTCCTTTTAAATGAAAACTGACAAACTTTTTCCTCATGCAGCCCAAATGATGACGGTTCAAACATTTAAACATAACAGAATACGATGATTTATAAATCTCAGTAACAGTAAATTTTATTCACAACGGAACATAAACCTCACATGTCTGCACTAACAAATTATAATTTTTTTGTAATAATAATAATAAAAACTACAATAATACCAATAATAATAATAATAATACCAATAATAATAAAAATAATAAGGTAATTTTGGACGTTTTTGGCAGCAGCACACCTCAGAAAGTTGTTCCAGGGTCAACAGGCTCTTAAAAAAGTTAGTGGCATCTACAAGAAACAGCTGGAGGAGCATTTAGGAACCAAGTTCTCATCAAGTTCATCTCAACAACAGATCAGAAGAGTCTGTAGAAATCTCTGAGCTCAAAGGACGAGGCCAGAAGTGAATATTAGATGGTCGTGGTGTCAGGGCCCTCAGGGACATTAAAGCAGGTCTGGTTCTGTTCTTGGCTCAGGAACTCTTCCACAGATCATTGTAAACACAATTCATGCACAAATGCTGCTTAAAGCTCTATCAGACAAAGAAGCAGCCAGATGTGAACACCATCCAGAACAGCTGTCGTCGTTTCAAATGGACTTAGGTGAAGTCCAGAACTGTTCTGGGGTGATGCTCTGTTTGGAAGCCATGTCTTCTGAACTAAAGAGAGGGACCATCCAGCCTGGTATCATCTCAAAATTCAAAAGCCTGCCTCTCTGATGGTATGGGGGTGCATTAGTGCCTCTGGCATGGGCAGGTTTGAGAACATCTGCTCCATCCAGATGTCTTTTTTAATGAAGGCGTTGCATATTTCCTCAGGATGATGTTAAACCACAGACTGCAACATTTACCAGAGCATGGCTTCGTAGGAGAAGAATCCAGGAAGGGTCTGACATGCAGGACCTGGACGGTACCTGCTCCTGTCTCTTCTGCTCCTTCACACATACACAGTTTTTAAACCAACGGGGAACGCTTCATAATGTAAAACCATGTTTGAGATGTGCTGCTGACATATAATTCAGTTAACTTTTTATACTATTATTTTTTACTATGACATGTTCTCCATGTTCCACGGTGAATAAGAGTTTGTGATTATTTGAGAACTGTTTCAGCTCAAGACGTCATGTCTGGCAAAATCTTCTCAAATGATCAAGCTCAAACTGTGATTGTGTGAAAACCATTAAAAATCTTAAAACACCAGTTCAGGTAAAGTCCAAGTTTCTGGCTCGTTTAAACTTTGATGTTTCTGTTGTGAAGAACATCTCAGCTCCACAGACAGCTGGGTTTTACCACTCGTCTCACCAAAAAAACCTTTCTGCAGGAACATTTTCACTCTTTTTTTTTTTTTTTTTGGTGTGTGTGAAAACTTTCATAAACAGGAGTACCCAAACAAAAATCATGACAAAAACTGAACATGTTAATTCCTTGGTGACAGAATAAATAAACCAAATTAAAATAATGGACCGATTCATAAACTTGAATAACTTGACCTAATTTCTACTGAAAATAAAATTAATAAAATTAGTTATTTTTTCAATTTTAAGTTAAATGTAAAGAGTTATTTTTTCCCAAATAAAGCAATCTTTAAATTTAAAATGTTAATTTGGTTTAATCACTCTATATTCCAGTAAGAACAAACAGGTTTTGCAGGGAACAATCAGTCCTGTGAGCAGAGTTTCTGCCTGTACTCGTGTCCGTCCTGGATCGTTCCACACCAGTATGAAGATGTGGGTCTCCAGTCTGCAGCCGGCACCTTCCAGACTGAGGTGGTGCTGTAGCCCCTGTTTGACTTGGTCCACGGCCCTTTGAGACCTGCTGCTGACACCGCCGAGCCATCGAGCCACCACAGAACAGGTTGCTGAGGCGATTTCAGTCCCTTCAGGAGGCAAACCAGCAGGCGAGGAGATTCTGGATCTTCAGGTTGTATTGACGTTAATATCTGAATAGATGGACCTGAAGATGAAGGTAAGGTTAGTGCTCATTTAAAACTCATCAATTGTGAGGAATTTTAAGTTTTCAGGTGAAATTCTGGGGAAAAAGAAAAAAAAAACAGAATTGGTTGAAAACCACTTTGTGGGGTTCCTCAAGGCCAAGTACTCGGTCCAGCATTTTTTTTTTAAATTTAATTAAGTGAGAACCAAAATGCTTTTTAAATGTCTGGTTTTTTTTTTACTTTTTTATTTTATTAAGCTGGGTTGCATTTGCTTTAGTTTAAATACTTTTGATTTCATATAAGTGTGAATACTAAGGTCAGCATTTCTTGTTTTCCAGTTTATTCAGTGCTGGACTCAAACTACTTCAGCAAATACTCAGCAGGTTCAGGACAATACAGGTAAGACTTTTTAAATTTTCTAACTTAAAATTATATTTTATTTTACATAATTTTCTTTAAGATAGCAGTGAAATCTTTAAATACCTAAAAGTTTTTGTGCTTTTTAAAATTTACTTTCGTGTACAGTACTTGCCTCAAATTTGGCATTTAGCATGTTTTTTTTTTTTACTTTTCCCTAATATTTTTCTTAGGTATGGTTTTGCAAATTGTAACTGTTGCCTAGTGTTCTGTTAATTTCAGTTTTTAGCTAGTGTTTTGTTGGTTTTAGCTTTTCCTGTTTTTTTAGCTTTTAATTTTTACTTATTTTAGGTTTTGTTTGACCAATTTTAGTTTTTAGCTCCTATTCTGATATGTTGAGAATTTTGTTATCTACTGTTGTGCTAATTTTTAGGTTTTAGCTACCGTTTACAAATTCTAGCTTTAAACTAGTGTTCATCTGGTTTTATCTTTAAGCTATTGTTTTGCTGGTTTAGCATTTAGCTATTGTACTGCTTTTTTTTAGCCATTAGTTACTGTTTGTTTTTGCTAGTAACGTGTTTGTTTAGCATATTGTAGATTTTGGCTTTTGCCAAACTTGTATATTTTGTTTTGCAGTTTTTAACTTTTGATAATTGTAGATATTACGGTATGTTTTGAAAATGTTATGTTTAGGTTTTAGTTTCACTAGCTTTAGCCTTTTTTTCTTCATTTTTGTTCATTTATCCTTTATTTATCCAGGCTTTTGTTTAGCTAACTTTGGCTTTACTGATTCAGTTTCAGCTTAACAGAAGTTGCTCATTTTATTTTAATTATCATTTATTATGTTTGAAATCCAAAACTGAGCAGTTTCAAATGTTTTTGTTTAGTCTGGATTCACACTATCTGCTATAAAATTTTTGTAGAATTAAATGAAAAGTTTAATATTTTTATCAGTTTCCAGAAACTCTGATGAAGGAAAAAAATTAACTATGTTTAGATTATTATTTTTTTTTTTTATCCGAAGGGAGGTATTTTGTTTTAAAATAGTTTATTTACCATTTGGATCATTTGTCAGAGGAAGAAAGTGGTCATCTTCCGCCCGGTCCATCATGTCCTCACTGACGTGGACCAGGAGACGGGTTCCAGAGCTGAAAACCATCGACAACGAGAACGACTGACCGCTGGGCGATGAGCCGACGATCCAACACCTTCAGCAGCAGAAGTTGAAACATCATCAACAGGAGAAAAAAAACTAACAATAACAATAAAACACCAAAGTTCATGTTCAATAATCCAGGTATAAAATCCAACAATATTCAGTCAGGTCAGCTGGATGGTTTCATTTTTTTGCTGAGATGTTTTGCCCTCCATCTAAAGAGCTTCATCATTGAGGAGCCACCAAACAATCAGTTTGTGGAAAATCTGTTTTGTCTCAAGACAAAAAAGAACCCGTCCAGATGAGCTGACTGAACATTGTTGGAATATTAGTAAAACACAGAGACCAGGGCTTTAAAGGAGCAGTTCACCACTTTCTGTTGGAGACTCACCCAAGAAGAACAATGAAGGTCCGAGCTGAGTGCATCATGAAGACATCTTTCTGACTTTAAGAAATTCACATGAAAATCCTAGAAAAAAAGTTTTATTGTAAAATTAAGTTTCCAAATACAGTACAGTATATTAATACACATGAAGCTGCAGTGATCTCTTGCTTTGTTGATTGGCTAACGATTTCATGGAACCTTACATTTAAAACAAATCATTTAAGTAATTGAATCAAGACTTCTGCTGCTCTTGGGACAAAATGATTCATGATGCCTCAGGTTAAGGACTTTCGGGTCATTTGAGACAAGGGCAGGAGTAGGGTGACCAGAACACATTAAGGAAGGAACAGAAAAATGGATTTGTGTCGCATTGATGGTGTAACTGGGACCCTGAGTACATAATTTTGTTCCATCTCATGTAATAAAATTGACTTGAACTTTATGTTAATACTTGACTAGACAGACCTGAGGATAAAAGAAAGTTTACAAAAGACTCATCTTTTGTAATAAAATGTTTTTGGAGTAAAACTCTCAGAAAGCAGAGAAAAACCAACAGACTTGGTTGAAAGCTACTTCTTGGGGTTCCTCAAGGTTGATCACTCGGTCCAGTTTTTTTTTTTTTTTTTTACTTTAATTGAGAGAGAACCAAAACACTGTCTCAATGTCAATTATTCTATTTATGGCAAAAGAGGAGTTAACCACAGCTAAATATAAATGGACCTCAGGTTTAATGTTTTCAACCTGTCTCCTACAGGCTGTTATTTTATTTATTTACAGTACCGGTACGTATTTACTTTTATGGTCCTGTTAGTTCAGTTCCTGAAAACAAATGTTCTACTTAAATAAAATTTCTTAAAACATAATTTTGATAATTTTTTTAAGTTTCTTTAATGCTATTTTGAGAAAAAAAATTATTAATAATTTAAGTACCTTGAAAATACCAGATACAAGCAAGTTTTAAATAAAAAACTAGACCAAAAATATGTTTACATCAAACTCACCAATGTTGCTTTTAGTTTTTAAACTTAAATGTTATTTTCGTTATATTTTAAAAATATTCATATTTCTTTTCAAGAAATACATTTCATCATTATTAGTATTTGTTTTTGCAAGAAAAGTGAGTACATTTATTTAGGTGTTATATAC
>JAVCKU010000013.1:2898751-2916432 GCA_032273985.1 Hypsolebias coamazonicus
AGCCAGTTATGAATCTTAGTGCACCGTGATAGACAGCATCCAACATCTGCAGGTGCTTGTAGGAGCATTCATGTAGACAATGTCACTGTAATCAATGGAGGGAAGGAAAGTCACAGATACAAGACGTTTCCTAACATTCAGCGTTAGACATTATCTGTTTTATTTTATTTTATTTCCAAAATCATCCAAAGAAAATCAGATGGAGAAAAAAGTCTTTCCATGGTAATTTCATGGATGGATGGATGGATGCATGGGTGGATGGATGGATGGATGGTAAACATTCTGATAAATTTTAGTAACATTTGTACGTTTTATGTGTTTGCTGCCAAACTTTGGTTCTAAGATTTACACAGAAAATATTAAACTTTGTTTCTGTTCAATAAAGTTTTAGTTGAACAGATCGTCTGTCAGAATCTTGCGTCAGGAACAAGCACTGACATACGTGCAACCAAAGACCACGTCTGGCAGGAGCATTGACAGGTTGATGCATCAGAACCATAGCTGTTCTCTGCTCTTGTTTTCTTTACTGGACCTGAGTCATGTTGATGGTTCAACTGTAGAACCCAGGCCGTCCTCAGAGCTGCTAACAGAACCTCTGTCCTTTGCTCAGGCACAACAACGAGAAGACCTTCTTGATTTGGATCAACGAGGAGGATCACACCAGAGTTATTTCCATGGAGAAGGGAGGCAACATGAAGAGAGTGTTTGAGAGGTTCTGCAGAGGCCTCAAGGAGGTACGACTGTTTTGTTATAATCTATCCTTCAAGTTCAAGTTCTTGAGGAAAAAACTAGTTGGTTAAAAAGAGTTCAAGCTTTTACTTCTACTTTGTTTAATATTTGTTAAATGTGTTTGTGTCTTCTAACATCTACAGTAGATATTGAGTTACAGTCAGACAACAAGATGTCATAAAGAAAGTGGATCATGTGAAAATGGCTGATGGGTTACTGGATTTAGATGATTATGATTTCAGTGAAACCAAAGAGGAAGACATTAATATTATACAAACGCTATAAACTGCTTTCTGCTGCTTCCTCCTTCAAAATTAAAGTTTCTTGACAGATGTGCAGAACAAACTGTCCAAACAGCTCCATGTGAGCAGAAATTACTGTCCAAGTTCCCCACTAGGAAAAGAGCAAAAGGACAAGCAAAGCAACATCTGGACTGTTGCACAACTAGGAACTAACGTCTCTCCTACGTGTGTTTCAATTTGTTTCAGAGTATTTTTTTTTTTCCACAAACATCAATATTATCTTTAAACCCACATCAAAGTCTGTTTCCTTCTCTGAAGTGTGGTTATCTGCCTCTCAGGTGGAGCATCTGATCCAGGAGAGGGGCTGGGAGTTCATGTGGAACGAGAGGCTCGGCTACATCCTCACCTGCCCCTCCAACCTGGGGACAGGACTCAGGGCTGGTGTGCACGTGAAACTGCCCTTACTGGGCAAGGTAACAAAAAGTTTCAACACAACACAAAAAACAAAAAGCACAATCTCAGTCTGGGTCTTTGATTAGTTTCTGCAGGAAATGCTCAAATCTGACGAGCAGCTGAGACGCTTTGAATTGTGTGTTCACATGTGCGCGCTTGTTTATGTTTCTTTGTGAGGACCATTGTTCAACACAGTATATTCTGAGGACCAGCTGCTTTTTGTGGAGACAAACACTGGTCATCATAAGATTCACGTGTTGTAAGAGGTTATGTTGGGGTCAGGTGTGTACTGGTAATGGTTAGGTTTAAGATCAGGTGTGTACTGGTAATGGTTAGGTTTAGGATCAGGTGTGTACTGGTAATGGTTAGGTTTAGAGTCAGGTGTGTACTGGTAATGGTTATATTTTGGGTCAGTTGTGTACTGGTAATGGTTAGGTTTTGGGTCAGGGTTAGGCTATAAGAATTAATGGAAAATGAAGGGAAGTCAATGCAAAGTCCTTGTAAAGATAGAAAGACAAACGTGTTTGTTTCTAGGTCATTAAACATGCCAAGTACCTTTTGAGTCCTGTAAAGGTCCTACTCACCTGTTTGTGAGATTTAGATTATTAGTTCCTGGTGATAAATATCTGAAAGATGAAACAATATCCTCTGATAGTCATTAGTGTTTGACACAGTTAGACTGACATCTCCCCACCACCCCCCACTTTGCAGGATCCCCGTTTCAGTAAGATCCTAGATAACCTGCGTCTGCAAAAGCGAGGGACGGGCGGTGTGGACACTGCGGCTGTGGGTGGAACCTTCGACATCTCCAACCTGGACCGCCTGGGACAGTCTGAGGTAGGTAAACCAGTGGAAAGTCCACAGAAACATGAGCTGAGTTTGATGGAAAAGAAAATGCTCACCTAACTCGTCTTCATCTTGGTTTAAACCGAAGCTCTCAAAACTCAGTGAGAGTGGTGTTTAAATGCTCCCACTTCTTGTTTTTGACCATTTTATTATTGTCACATTTTTTTACAAGGCTTTTAAAAAAAAATTCAGCACAGTAACTTTCAGCATGTCGTCCTGAATTTTAAGTTTGTGTTTTCTGGATATTGACAGGAGGTTGCTAAGTCTTGAACGGTGAACTAACGTTGACTGGCGCTACTTGGACGCAGCTTTATTGTGACGGTCTACAATATGTCATGCAATGACTATTTTATTTTATTTTAAAAGTAACTCCAGAGGTTTTTTTTTTTCTGACAGCACTATAAGTAAATAAAATGCATCACGGCAGAACTGGTTTACTATTTATCTGTAGTTTTATCTTAATTTCTTTCACCAATTACTTTGAAGCCAGGCCTGAGGCTCCCTCTTGCAATCATCAGAGGGGTCAGGTCATCTGGAAAGTTTCTTTTTTTATTTATTTTTTATTTTTTTTAGACGTTTTGTCCTTCATCCAAAGGACTTGCAGTGGGGGCGGGGGGGGGGGGGGGGGCGGGGGGGGGGGGGGGGGGGGGGGGGGGGGGCCCCCCCCCCCCCCCCCCCCGGTTACATAACATTGTGTGACTCCATATATGTTGTAATGTTTGAGTGGGTTCAGTGCTGCTGGGTCATTCACGTCTCAGGGGAGCAGTCCCAGGGTGGGGCAGTGAGCTGAGGAATGAGGATGGAGGAACTAAAAGGTTGATTGAAAATGCAGAAGCTGCTTGAAAGAACAGTTTAGTTGTAGCAGATTAACTGTAAAGGGTTTAAATATTAAAACTAAAATAAGAATGTTAAAAAATAAGGTTTGTGTTTGCTTCCTTTTACATTTGAGCATAGTTTTTTTTTAACCCTCACCAGGTAGGTCTGTGTCGTAGTCTAAACATATTTTGTTTCTAAAACTTTAGGACGAAACAATTTGTTCAAAGTGTCTGTTTGCATCTGGTAATCTCTGCACTAGCCATAATCTCGTATTGATTCAGGGTTGATGATTTCTTCTTATCTGCTGTCTCTGACTGCAGCCTTGACCTCTGCCTCAAATGTCGTGTGCAGTAAAAAGCGTTAAACACGAACTTGACGGTCTTTACGTCTTATTAATGTTATTATTTTTTTATTTATGGATCACAGTGCTAAGTGTGATGTGTTCCTCTCTCAGGTCCAGCTGGTGCAGACAGTGGTTGATGGTGTCAACTACCTCATTGAGTGTGAGAAGAAGCTGGAGAGAGGCCAGGACATCAAGGTGCCTCCACCCGTCAAGCAGTTCAAGTAGACTCTGGTCCCTCATCTGCACACACAGACCTCTGTGCACGTACACGTGCAAAAGCACTCTGCTCTACGCCCTTAAATATTCCAGATATCTGTCCTCGCCTCGTTTATCTCTACACCTGTCCTACCTTATCAGCCCTCCCTGCCCCTCTATGTACTCAGTAATTTAATCAATAGATGTTCTGTGTAACGAAACAAAGTTAGTCCCATTTAGCCCAAAGCAGAATATGAAACCATGCTCCAAGATCAGGTTCTTGTTTTGCTCTAAAACTGCAGCAGGCTGTGGAAACTGTGGGGAGATGTGATAATGGAGCAAAGATCTCAGTCTCTGCAGGGCCAACGATCATCTCTGGCTTTGCCCCCAAAGCACTCCTCAACCCGGCACACCCCCTTCCTGCTGCATGTCCCGACCTCGGCCCGTTTTCTGGTGCTTGTGTAGTTCATCCAGCTGTGCTATGCTCTCCATCGTGGATTGTGTGTACATAGTTTATTTTCAAACATTTGAATGTAGCTGTTCTGACTGAATTGTGAAGACTCGTGTTCATGGCATTAAAATGTTCCAACGCACTGACAGAGTTGGGCTCTGCGCTGTGAGCTCCTGAAGCAATATGATGAGAGCTGCAGCAGAACGTCTGCCTGTAATGTCTTTTATTAAAGAAGCCATCTATTTAACAGAACCACCTCCTCTCGCTCATTCTTAACTGTTGCTGTTTGGGCTTTTCAACGTCAATGGGATTTCTGTCCTCAGCTTTAGGTAACCATGGTAACTAAGCTGTCGGATCAGGATGAAGATCATTGTTGTCATATGACCGTCTTTGTTTAGAGGCATAAATAAAATGTGCTATTTAAATTTTGGAGTGCAGTAGTCCCTCGAGTGTCACGGGGGTTACGTTCCAGACTCCATGATGGGTGAAAAACTGTAAAGTAGGAACGCTATTTTTTATTTATTTATATATTTTACTTTATAAACCCTTCCCACACTCTTATTACAATGTTCTAAACTCTTAAACCTACATAATTTTAACAACTTGTGTGTGTACTGTACAATTCTGCAAAAATCTTACTCCGCAGACCAGCAGGTGTGTTCCAGTTGGGCTCAGTTCCGGTCCTGCAGACCTACCCTGCAGCGACAGAGTCCACCACCCCGTCCAGGTCGACGTGCACGTGGACAACTGAGCTTCAGGAAGATTCAGGATTATTTGTGACTTTCCTGCCAGTTCTGTGAGCTTCTTGGATCGATCGTTACTTCTGACTTTGCGTTGCTAAACTTTCCCTCCATTTCAGCAGAAAGCAGCGGCTGGAAGCACCATTGGCTTCTGGGTAGCGTAGTTCTTTTGACTGGCCTTACAATGTAGGCTTATTGGGAAAAAAAAAACCCTACAAAATTGTGCCCGTCCAAATTTTATTAATTTTTTTACTTTTATTGCGTACTGTCCCAATCATATGAGTAATATTAAAGCTGGCAATCACTGAAACACCTTGAAAGAGTGATTCCACCAAAGTCGAGCCGTGAAGGAGGAGGTCAAGGGTTTTATTTTAAAACTTATTTACATGAAGTTAACGTTTTACCTTTTTTAATAATTCAGATTGTGTGAACATTTATGTGACTGTGAGTGTTTGATTTAAAAGAGTAAGGACGTCAGCGTTTGCTGTGCAGGGACTGGATGAATGGATATTTTTTCTGTTGTGATGAAAACAATCAAAAGGTTTTCTGTCTCTGACGGGACAACAAGGCGTTCACTGTTTAGAGGAGACCGCAGCGATGCCCATGTGTAGGTGCTGTGGGCCGTCAGACGTCAGATTCTCCAGGTTCTGATGGGCTTCTCCTCCTCCCTCACTGTAAGCCCACCAGTAGTCAGAACATGTCAAAGTGCAACGCTATGGATGTCTCCTTTCTTCTTCTTCTGCCATTTATGGCTGCAGTGCAGGCGGGTTGTCATGGCAACCACTTCACAGAAGCAATGGGGCTAAGATGGGGGAGGGAAGGAGCTTTGTGGGTACAGAAAGATCTCCAGCGCCAACGTGTGCTGCACACTGCATTCCAAATGATGTTCTGGTTTCAATGAACCGCTACAACGTTGGTTTCTGCAGATCACTTCCTGCACACACACACACACAAATACACACTTCAGTCAGATCTGCACACAGACATGCTCCGACTGTAAACAAACAGTGGGTGCTCTGAACTCGTTTAGTTCTTGAATCGTGGCCGTTATAGGCGTCATTTCCATAATTACTGCAAAAAAGACAGAAGAAAAAGGCCGAGTTTGAAGCGGCGGTTCCTAATCCTGGTCCTTGAGGAACACCATCCTGCATGTTTTAATTGTTTCCCTGCTCCAACACACCTGATTGAGTGATATAATTACGTCCTCATGTTCTGCAGAAGTCTGTTAACCAACCATTAATTAAAATCAGGTGTGTCAGAGCAGAGAAACAACTAAAACATGCGGTATGGCGTTCCTCAAGGACCAGAGTTGGGAACCCCTGGGGACCAGAAATGTGCCACCGTGAGAAACGGATGGACTTTCTGAGGTGGTGACACATCAAAGGCCTGGCATTTCTTGAAGACATATCGCCCACCACCTTTCACACCAGAGTATGTGCTGAGGATGATACTCAACTACTACCACACCAAATTTCAGCTTGTTATTTGTTAAACTTTAAGTTTTGGACTTTTTTGTGTGTGTGTGTGTGTTTTCTAACTGCTTTGCTGCAGTGGTCATTTTTGTTGAGTAAAACTTTAAACCAGTTGTAGATGTACAGTACATCCATGGAATAATTTCCAACAGTTTAATTAAAATCTTCCATTATTCATGAGATATTTTGCTAACTGTGCCCACAAACAGACACGGGCAAAACTATTATCACTGCACCTTCACTTGGCCAGTGTGCAGTAAAAAGTAAAGAATTAAAAAGGCTGAACTTTTCCTACTAAAGTAAGTTCTTTACATATAAAATGTCTTAATTTTCTGTTGTAAATAACAAAACAGCCTTGGACCTGATGTTTTCTAGTTTACAGATGTTTGACTCATCTATCAAGAATACATCCTTTTATCTTCACCATTTTTTACTTATATTGGGACATTTGATAAAAGATTTTTCTGTTTTTTTTTAAATCTGATGTCACATCAAATCTTCTCTTTGCCACTGGTTCAAGTTCAGGAATCTTTAGTATCCCCAAGTACTAGACGAGACATGGAGACATTAAAATAACAGAAATCATCTCTGTTCATTGAGAAGCTTCATCACTGCAGGGTTGAATGAGGTCAGTCTGTTCGTTCTACATCTGGGAGGCAGATACCTGTGTCCAAATGGAAGCAACCTGAACTCACCATGGAGTGGTGATCAGGATCTGCCAGAATCAGCCTGGCCTTGTTCACTGACCTCACCTTGTGTAGGTCAGTGAGGTTCTGGAGGGCCATGCCAGCAGTTTTGCTGCACATCCTGACAATCCCTGAGAGTTTTTCTGTTTTTACGTTAACAATCCAAACCAACAGATGCAGGTAAGAGACTCAATAAAGCATTCTCATAAAAGTCAAATCAACATTAAAACCATAGAGCTTCTGATAAAAATACATGCTCTGGTGGGCCTTCTTACAACGTGAGTTCACATGGGGGTCAAAGGTCAATTTGTCATCCAGATCAGTTCCTAGATACAGTATTTATATTGATGCACCACCTGGACTTCTTCACCGTTGATGACCACAGGAGCTGCAACTGAAGAGGCTTTTCTAAAATCAACGACCATCATCTTTGTCTTCAAAACATTCAGCTTTAAAAAGAAGACTCACGCCGTTCATTGAAGTCCCTGACCACAGGTCCAGGGTCTGGACCATCACTGCTGAGAAGGGACAGGATGACAGAGTCATAGCAAACTTTAAAATGTGACGCTGTGGGAAATGTCTGAGACAATTGTTTGTACATGAAAAAGAAAAGGACGCAGCCCTGAGGGGAACCAGTAGAGGACGGAAGGACATCACACCCTCACCCACTGAGACTGAACAGTTAAAAAGTCCACAAGCCAACACATGAGGCCAGAGTCAAGACCGTACAGACACTGTAGTTAACACAAACCCAAATGTGTTTTAACATTTCATATGTTAAACACTACGTCTTAAAGCTCTGTCGAGAGCCCAGACTCTGCATCTTTGTTTAAAACGAGGCTTCACCATAAAACTTTTACATTTTTATATTTCAGGAACACTGTTGAAGCTGTTAAAATGCACACTCAATGCTCTTGATTTGATTTTTTTTTTTTATGTGTATCAGTAATCAGAAATAACCACTAAATATGCATCACTAAAGGTCTACCACATTTGTAATAAATTAGCCAAATCCGCAGAATCATGTTTTGTTGCCAACAATTGCCACAGCATGGATCGTTTCTTTACATTTGAATATTGACATGTACTCAGGACAGGAGCAGCATGTGTCAGACACTGTCAGTAAAATAACTGCTGGATGTAAACGCAGTCTGAGAACAACGGAATCAGAGATGCCAGGTCCAAACAGAAAAGGTCAAGGATCAGAGTCGACGGAGGTCAAGTCATTCAGGGGAGGAGGTGGAGCGGTGGAGAGCGCTGTTTTCCAACACAACTACAGTATTTACAAAAACCCTGAGTTTGATTGAAATTAATATCCAATCACTTAATGATGTAGAACTTGTTAAAATCAGAATAAGTAAATAAATAATAATCAAAAACCTAGAAAATCACTTGTTTAATATCTCTTAGTGTAGATGGGTTAGTAGTTTCACCACCAATCAGTAACTCTCTCTTTAAAATATGGCTAAATGTTTGCTGGCATTAGTAGTATTTAAGTTTTGTGACATTTGTTTAGTTTCAAACTAAATTCATATTTTTCTTCTTCAAACTTGAGTCCTTCAGGTGATTTTGCTCTTGTGCTGCTCATCAGTCCAGGATGGAGCAGTAACTTATTATTTGCCCTGAGTCTTGTCAGAGGGCTCCATCTGGTGGCTCCTAACACACACCGGCTGCTGGAGATGTCCAACATGCAGAAATGTTTTGTTCAGCTTGGTGAGTAAAGATCAAGAGCTTCTACTGGAGTGAATGATTTAAATGGACACCAGTAAATGTGAGAATCTCACTGAAATCAGAGGCTTCAGCAGTTTGAAATCTTTCACGCCAGCAATCAGCTTAAAGGATCAACTGCTGCTGCGGAGACTTGGAGGTGTTGGGGTCCAACTTTTACAACCAGAGAGAGTCGAGAGTCGACTTCCCGGTAAAGTCAACCGTAAAATCAGACTGTGTGATGCTTCTAGAGAAAAAGAACCCAGAGCTAGTACAACTGGATAAAAGACTAAACAAATGTCTTGTGTTTGTAAAGGGTGGAGAGAAGCATCGTCAAGGAAAAGCCTCTTTTTTCCTCTTAAACAAACTAAAGATTAAAAAAACAGAAGGTTTCTGGAACAATGTTCAGACGAGTTTAAAACTAAGATGTTTAGATCAGCACAAATCCTTCAAACCACCTGTTCAGCACAGCGGTGGAGGTATGATTATTGGGGCTTGTTTTGCAGACACAGGGCCTGCCCCTTGCAGTCATATAGTGGAAAATGAACTCCTCTGTAGGATTTTAAAGTCAAATATGAAGCTGCCTGTCCAACATCTGGCATGAAACGGGACACTGATCCCAAACGCAGCATTGAATCTACAACCGGACGACTAAAACAGGAAAAGATAAAGGTGTTGCCATGGTTTCACAATAGTTGTGAACAAAAAACAAACAGGAGAACAGTGCAACACGACAGCTTAATAAACATTCATGAACTGATGGTGGTTAAATTAATTAACTGCTGTTCGTTTTATTTTAAAAGACACTGCATCGTGGAAATACTAACACTGATCCTGTTTACTGCTTTGTTGTACAAAACAATGTAATATTTTATTTGTTGTTCTTAGATTGTATCTTATTTTATAGGAGATACCAGTACCTAGTGGTGTGTACTATTACCTATTCTCTTGTTGTTCTTTTTTTCTGTAGCTGTACTATTTGTACTGGGATCGTATACCTCATGTTTGAGGTATCTTCTGATACTGTACCTAAAACCTTAGACTGAAAGATTACTTGCTTTTAAACAACTCTTCATTTTACAGATTTGTTTAATTAAAACCCAGGCTATCAAAATACAGTAATACATAACTAAATAAATTAGAAATCATAGATAGTGGACAATGCTGAATAATGTCAGCTGTTACATCAGTTTTAGTTGGGCATGAAGATGAAGAGGTAGGACGTCACTGGAAGGAACAAGCTCAATGGTGACATTTAATTTATGAGAGAGGCATCAGGCATGTAATATTACTAATAGCTGTGGTGCAAAAAATCCTAGTGGCTTATGGTTTTCCACAACAGGCACATGTCACAGGATCTCTTCACCATCAACTATTAGAACAGTCTGGAGCAAACACACAAAAAACATTATTGTCATAAACACTAAAAACTTAATTTAATTAACTTGTGTTTGCCCACATTCTGCAATCTCTGTTAGGAACTTACACAGTTTTTACTAGAAATTGCTGAATGATGACTCAGAAAGCAAATAATCTAGAGCGGTCATTAAAAAAGAAAACTTTTTTTTAATATACTTTAAATGTTGCTATAAAAAATACCTTTGGTGGTAATTTTGATAAAATGACAGTTTTTCATTCATTCATTTTAACCTTCATTTATATAAGTTAGTCTTGATCCACGGGGAAAAGAAAAAAAAATGACACGTTCACATCAAGGAAATTATAAACTGTCAATGTTATCTTTTGCATGTCATGAATTCTTATACTAAGACAAGATTCTGGCAATCAAATCTCCACATCTACACAAACATCCAGGTTTTCGCACCTTTTCAATGACTTCAGGCAACAGGAGATCCTCTTCCGTATGTGAGACAGGAGCTTTGATTTTTGGCGGCTTTTGATTGGTTCAAACATGATGACGTTTTAATATTTGGCTTCTCATTGGTTAACGGTCTTGGAGTGGCGTGACAAACCGACCAATGAGACGCTGCCACACTGTGATTACGAGAAAAAAAAATCCCGCTGGCTGCGAACATCTTCACCGCCTCCGTCCTCTTTTCTCTTTCTCTACGCTAGTCAGCTTCGGCCCTGTTCGAGCGTCCTGCAGTCTTGGCATTCAGCTGTTACAAAGAGCCGAGACGGGGCAGCCACGGACAACGTCTACAGTCAAAACTGCTTGTGGGTAATTGAAGAGAAGAACCAGCTCAGTGTGCCATGTTGAGGCTGATCTTTTTAGCGGCTCTCGCCGGGTTCTCCCGAGCCAGTGATGTTCTGGAGTTCACGGATGATGATTTCGAAACCAGAATCGGAAGCCACGATCTCATCCTGGTGGAGTTTTTTGCACCTTGGTGAGTCCTTCGGATTTTTACCGAGAATGTGTTAGCGTAGCCATGTTTAAGATAAATGCTACAACGTTTTACATGCTAACATTCCGTTTGCAGAACTGTTTACATGTAAGTGAACTTAGATTATCTGTGCGATTTAAATATTGTTTTTCACTTGCGTTATTTTTAGGCCTTTTTTGCTCCATTTGCATCGTATCGTGTTCGTTTTACTTAAACGAATCAAAATAATTCGCCTTTTGGCCCGAGCCCAATTGTTAGCATGTTAGCTGGAGGCGGAAACGGACAAGCTAACTTTTCGTTCTGATTGCAGTTTTTAATTTAAACGGGTAGTTGAGAATTATCATAATTTACCAGTACAAGAACCTTTACATCTTAAAGCTGTAAAGTTACTGGAGTTTTTAAATGTTGGGAATCTTTTCGTGTGCACACTGTACGCTATAAGGAAGTTGAGGGGCGTATCCTTCAGTTAAAACTCTCTGATTGGCTGATCAAGTTTTGGTGTCCATCTCTGATTGGTCCATGGGAGGTGACGTGTAACCACAGTAATAAACTTGAATAAAATTAAACATTTTAAAGGTAGAATGGCATCCAAGAATGAAGTAAACCAGATGTCAGTTTTCACAATTACAGTAATAAACTTGTGGATGACGTCATGTACAGATAAACAAGTGACACTGACTTTAATTTTTAAGAAAATTGGGCTATTCTGAGAGAAAATTAACTCCACGAATGAAAAGCATGTAAACAAAATATTAACAATTTATTTTTTATAAATTTTTTTAAATTTGTCCAATCATTTGTTAAACCCGCCTAAATGATTTTATCTTAAGTATCAAATTTCACACAGTAAAATGAGCAGTTCCCCCCCCCAGGTCCTTCACCATGTTTGAATCTGACGTGTAACTTATTCTCCTGTTTGACTGGTTCAATCCTTTATTCTAGGTGTGGTCATTGTAAACGGCTCGCACCTGAGTACGAGGCAGCAGCCACACGTCTGAAAGGCATCGTCGCTCTTGCTAAGGTAATCCAAAGTTCAGTTCCCTTAACCTTAGTGGCTTTGTGCCCCCAACAGTCGAGCTTAAAGGTATGAATTTTATTCTTTCTATTCTTTAGGTTGACTGCACAGCCAACAGCAACATATGCAGCAAATATGGTGTGAGTGGATACCCAACCCTGAAGATCTTTAGGGATGGAGAAGAGTCTGGTCCTTATGATGGTCCCAGATCCGCAGGTACTTTACACTTTTCTGATATGATAAAGGCAGTTTTTCTCTGCTTATTTCTGACACTTTATAATATAAATCCTTCTAAATGTCTACTATGTTCCTTTTGTCTGCATTGTTTTTATTTCTCTCTGAAGATGGGATTGTTAGTTTTCTGAAAAAGCAAGCTGGCCCAGCTTCAGTGGAGCTCAAGACCAGTGCTGACTTTGAGAAGTTTATTGCAGATCAAGATGCAAGTGTCATTGGTGAGTGAAGTTTTTTTTTTCTCTTGACAGTGTGAAAATAAAATGCATTAAAGCTAAACAACAGAATCTTAAAATTTAACACAATAGCTGACCATGGTGCAGGCGCCACTGTAGTGCCGGTGTGATCTGCATCCTTGTCTGAAAGCGTGTTGTCCTCCCCAGGGTTCTTTGCTGATGATAAGAGCACAGCACAGGCTGAATTCCAAAAAGCAGCCAGCGCCTTGAGGGACAACTATCGCTTTGCCCACACCAACTCTGAAGACCTCCTCAAGAGTTACGATATCGATGAAGAGTGAGTTCTTTTGGTGTTGCCCTTAAATTCAGATTCCTACAGTCATGGGGATAAGAAGTCCAGACACTTTCAAGTTTTAGGATTTTATACATCAGAGCAATAAAAATGGTCTGATCTTTACCTAATATGTAAAATATTCAAATCTAGCCTCAAGGATGCAAAACCACAACAACCAGACAGCATACTGGCACAAACGCATCACATAGCTGTCGAGCAGGGTGATGGAGGGCTGATTGTTTGGTCTCCTTGCAGTCACTGAGTCAACTCTGTACAACTACTGTAAACCAAATTGCTCAAACATGAAGCCGTCTGTCTGACAGCTGGCACAAAATGGGACAAGATGGAAAAAGACAATGATCCCAGATACGTCAGCAAATCTACAACTGAACAGATGAATTTAAGCTTTATTTAATGAATTTGGTAAAATCTGTTTTTATTGTACACTTTAGATGTAAATCATTTTAAAACCAGATCTGTAAATTCCTAGAATCTCTTTTCTATGACTGTACTGACTTCAAAGTAACTACACATGAAATATATATTACTTTTTGTGGAAATTACTGAATATTTGGTGTTTAATAGATGCAACATAAGAATATTTCCTCTTGGTTTTTCAGGGGCGTCATCCTGTTCCGTCCACAACGCCTCAACAATAAGTTTGAAGACAGCTCAGTGAAATTCAGCGAGGACAAATTTACCAGCAACAAAATCAAGAGATTCATCCAAGACAACATGTGAGTGTCTCAGAGCCACGTCAGGTTCAACAGCTGGCTTCTAGTTGAGCAGCAGGAGTTATTTAGTTTTTATTTCGTGTCTTGTTGCTCACAAGAATCTTGTGGAGTACCTGAAATGTTTCCTCAGTGATGGCACCGAGTGGGGAAAAATGTTTAAACTGTTAAGTTTTGAGGCCAGTTACACAATGATGTCGTGAAGAATATAACAGCTGGAGTCGTGATGAGGACACTAGCTGAGGCTGAAATACATTATTTTATAGTTCCAACACTAGTTTGTTGCAAATGAGACCTCGGAATGTGTGAAGAGCTGTAAACAGTGGTTTAAAGTTTCCAATAATTTTCATGTGGTCAAATCACAGCCACGTTACCGTAATTTCCAGACTATTAAGCGCACCCAAATAGAAGCTGCACCCACTTTTTTAAAAAGTACATATATAGATCGTGCTTGTCTATAAGCTGTGGGTGTCCATGTTGTAACTTGAGATATTTACACAGAATGTTTTTAAACTTTTAAATATGTACCGGTAACATGCACAAATGCGTACAGTAAATTTATTTTATTTTTTTCAACAGTGCCTGTAACATGGCTGGTTTAAAAATACAGTAGCCTACCAGGAAGTGATTGATCGCTATCTTCATAGTCGTCCTGCGCCAGTAGATCCTGACAGCACATGCAGGGGAATCCTCCCCACAGGTGCTGAACATGTGACTCCCCCCTCAATGGAAGGGGGGATTCTCCCATCCTGTTCTACCCTCCCCGTTTCATTAATCAGATTTTTTTTTTTTACCTTTTATTTACACAGGTAGTTTCATTGACTCATGAGGACCACCCCTCAAAAGAGACGTGTATTGGGCAGCTATGTGAGCACCCAGGTGTGACGAGGCTAAATGTTTTGGTGGCATGAAGCTCGTTAGACGGCAAAATAAAAAAATCCATAAATTAGCCGCAGCATTGCATAAGCCAGTGGTACCCAACACTGGTCCTTGAGGAACACCGTCCTGCATATTTGAGTTTACTCTGCTCCAACACACCTGTTAATCACCCATTGATTCAAATCAGGTATGTCAAAGCAGGGAAACGACTAAACCACCATGTTAAAGTAGTGGCTTATAGTCCGGAAATTACGGTATTATTTTTTATTAAGTTTTTTTTTTTTTTTTTTTTTTGTATTCTTGGCCTTCAGTTCATCAGGCTTGGTTTAAATTAACCTGACGGTGTTTTATTTGGCTGCGCTGCAGGTTTCTCTACAGACTGAGCTCTGACAGTTTGTCACATTTTAGCTGTTCAGTTAAAAACTGGTTGTAATTAATTTGATCCCATTTAACTCCTCAAAGCTTCGGCATCTGTCCTCACATGACGGACGACAACAAAGACCAGCTGAGAGGGAAAGACCTGCTGGTGGCTTATTACGATGTGGACTACGAGAAAAACCCCAAAGGCTCCAACTACTGGAGGAACAGGTTGGTGTTTGCTCTGCAACCTTCCTGCAGCAGCGGTTCACTCTCAGCTTTATCTTGAACCTCATCTGTTAAAACCACAGTCTCTAAAATACGTTTAAATAACCGTGCGCTGCTGTTGAATTTCCAAATGCATGACTTGAACAAAGTAATGAAGTTAATAAATGTCTTACAGGGTGATGAAGGTCGCAAAAAGCTTCCTGGATCAGGGAAAGAAGCTGAACTTTGCCGTCGCCAACAAGAACCAGTTCAACCACGAAGTGTCTGAGTTCGGCCTGGACGGCAGCTCAGGAGAGCTGCCTGTGGTGGCCATCCGCTCCGCCAAGGGAGACAAATACGTCATGAGCGAGGAGTTCTCGTAAGTCCTGCTGACGGGACGTCTTCTTTAATAATACTTTTTGATTATTTCAGGTATTTTAACTGGTAAAACTGGCCTTTTTTATGGATTTTGGGTAACTTTAAAATTTAACTTGTGAAGTTTATTTTCTCCTGTTGTCATGCAGGAAACTTCAGATGCTCTTAAGGCTCCCAGTGACATTTTATTTGATCGTTCTTGTGAACTTTTTAGAAATTGAAACGAATTGTTCGAGCTGATCTCATTCACTGACAAATCTTTAAGAGTTTAAAAAGTACAAATTACTCTTTAAGGTTAGAATAATGACTTCCAGCTCGAGTACAGATGTGGAGCCGCAGTTTTTTTCCACTTTCCAGCTCTGCTGATTTGTTCTGCGTTGTCCCGACAGCCGAGATGGAAAAGCTCTCGAGCGTTTCCTGCAAGATTACTTCGATGGAAAGTTGAAGCGCTACCTCAAATCAGAAGCAATCCCAGAGAACAATGACGGACCAGTTAAGGTGAGAAATCTTTCCTAAAACTGCCATTTAAAAAAAATAAAATACATGTTCACAAACTATATATTTTTTTCATTTATTCCACCTTTATTTATACAGTTTAATCCCATTGAGCCTCAGGGGCTCTTTTACAAGAGAGACCTGATTTTAACAAAGAGTGATGACAACCGTACACAATTATAAAAAGCTTATGAATTGAGAAGAACTATTAAAACAAAATGGTGTTTAAAAAAATAACAGCTAGGTTGTAAAGTGATGTAGAAAACTAAAAACAGGAACATTTCCTGTGTAGCCGGTAGAAGTGACAGGTTTGACCCCGCACCAACAAGCGAGTCTCTGACATGTAGAAGGGCTTTAACACGCTTTAACTTTCTGAACAGAAAACCACAACATTAAGATTTCATCAAACCAAAAGCAAAATCTGTAATTCAAGTTAAAAAAAAAAAAAAAGATCTGAATTACCGTAATTTCCGGTCTATTGAGCGCACCCGACTATAAGCCGCGCCCACTAAATTTAAATATTTCTACATATAAAGGTCACGCTTGTCTATAAGCCATGGGTGTCCATGTTCTAACATTAGATATTTACACAAATATTTTTTAACCTTTAAATACATACCAGTAACATACACGGATACAGACAGTAGATGTGGTTTTTCATTTATTTATTTTTTTTTCCTGAAGTGCCTGTAACACTGGGTTTAAGAATAAAAAACAAAAATAATAATAAATAAAAACCTGTTTCCTACCAGGAAGTCATTGATTGATATCTTCACCTTTCTCCTGCGCAATGCTGCACAAAAAAAGTTAACCCCCCCACCAGAGGCACAATAGGGAGAGGAGAGAACGGGGGAGAAACTGAGGAAATTATTTTAAATTGCGACCTGTTCGGTAATTTCATTGGTCTTGTTTATTTTTTAAAATCTTATTTATACAGGTAGTCTCACTGAGTCCCGGGGACCCACCCCACAAGAGACGAGTATTAACTACTGTATTTTTTGCCGTAAACGTCGCACCGCCCTATAAGTCGCATCAGTCCAAATATGTCTAAAGTGGAAAAAAATCCGTAAATGCGTCGCTTCGTCGTATACGTCGCATCTGTTGTGTCACTGCTGACATGTCTCTTTGTTACACGTCGGCGCTGACAACCCGGAAATGTGGGCGGAGCCTGAAAATGTGGGCTGGTGTTGTGCCAAAAATCGATTGGCTACCAAATGGCGGCTCCGGGGGCGTTCACGGGAGGACTTTAACAAAAATTTAACAACATTAACACTTAAAAACTTTGTTTGCTCGACTTAATGGTAAAGTGTGTCTCAGGTGAACTTTTACTTAATAAATGCAGTGATCAATCAGCTTCATTTCACTGGGGCGGTGCAACAAAATGAAGCTGATTTGACGATTACTCCAGGCAGTCGACGGGGGCAGGCTATGGCAAGGCGATTGTCATTAATAGCCCCTTTTGCGTATTACATGATAAAACGGCATGCTATACTACTCAAGTTCCATTTAGCAGCTGAAAATGGTCTATTTTCAGTCAGAATGAATGAAAACGATCATATCTCGTCCAAAAATTGTTTTTATAAATATGGGGAAATGAATAAATACGGCGCTTCAGTGTATAAGTCGCAGGGCATGCAAATTATGCAAAAAACTGAGACTTACAGGGCGAAAAATACGGTATGTGAGCGCCTGGCTGTGGCGAAACTAAATGTATTGACGGCATGAAGCTCATTGGCCCATAAAAAAAAAACTAGCCTAAGTTGCATTGTTCAAAGCATGTGGGCGGGAAAAGTAGCGGCTTATAGTCTGGAAATTACGGTAGTTCTGTGCTGCACAGGTAAATTTTTGACCTGCCA
>JAVCKU010000013.1:2924167-2936694 GCA_032273985.1 Hypsolebias coamazonicus
TTTCAAGTCATGAAAATGTCTTTTCATTATAACTCTTGATGTAGAAGTCCTTTAATCATCAATAATTGAAAATATTACTGATTGTAAAATAAAGAAAGATTATTCTTTGATTATTTTAAGTTTAAGACAAAAGTCAAATGTCTTTAGATGAGAGACATTTTGTCTCTTGGATTCAAATTAATGGAATTACCAGTTCTGTCCACCAGAAGGTCATCTGGAAGAGGATGGACATGGAGGTATATCCACTACACTGTATTAGCCAAGGTTAGTATTTATAATCCATCCAACCATCCCATCCATTATCTTTACCTGCTTCTTCCTTTCTGCGTGGGGGGGGGTCACTGACACCCATAGCCAGCCATCACTCTGCGAGAGGCAGAGGACACTATGGACAGGTCACATGTCCATCACAGGGACACATAGAGACAAACAGCCATTCACTCTCTCACTCACACCTGAGACAATTTAGAGTTACCAATCAGCCTTATGCATGTTTTTGGTCTGTGGGAGGAAACCGGAGTGCCCGGAGAAAATCCACACATGCACGGAGCGAACATGCAAACTCCACCCAGAAAGATCCCTGGCCGGGGACATTCATCATAATATCATATTTATCAAAATAATGTTTTATAACTGGTAATGCCTGGAGGTTATTTCCAATAAGTTTAAAACTAACTGTCTAATAATGTACAAATGACTTTCAACTCTATAAACATCAATGAAAATATAATATTTTAATTATATTTTTACCTTGCCCCAAAGAAAAATATGGAGTTTGATGAAAATACTGTTTTTCACCATAATCAACAGTTATTATCTGATTGTTATTAAACTTGCATTATTATATATTTTTATTAAATAAAAGCCTGACATTTCATGAAGTAATGCAAAGTAAAGTACAGTAATCACCTGCTGCCTGTCGTGCCAGAATTTTAGACTAAGATCATCGAATGATGTGAAAAGATGAGTTATAGCCGTTTTTGTCAAAACTTGTGACACTATCTGCAATCAAGTGCAAAATCTCACTAGATTTGTTAGCTCTCAGTGCGTTATCAATGAATTTCAGCTGCTGCAACACCACATCTTAGCTTATTATCACAAAAACCGACTTATAGACATTTTCAATTTGACTAATGTGGATTAGTTGCGGCAGCCATGTTGAATTAGGCTGACGTCCAAAGTTAGAGTTGTACAGTAGATGTACACCCAATGAATACTTTCTGAAAGCTTTATTAAAGTCCAGTGGTTAGTCAGATGTTTTGCTAACATGTCAGATCAAAACATACACACATACCCACACAGACAAAAGCATTCTAGCTCTTTCGCCTGTGGTGACTGGTGATAAAAGTGCCCCGTTTTGCGCTGATGGGTGCCTGTGGCTGAGTGGTTTGAGTAGTCATCCTCCATGTGAAAGTTAGGGGTTTGATTTCACCAGCAGTCACTTGCCCAAGTGTCTCTGGTCAAGACACCGATCCCCTCATTGCCTCCTATGTGTGTGTAGAGATAAATGTGTATTTTCATGCTTTCATCATGCCATGTCATCTGTTTCTACTTAAGGAGATTTAGGCATTATACTCTGTCCTATTTACTGACTGACTGTGAATGATAAACAGTTCCATGGAATCATTTTTACTGTCAGTGAGGAACAGAAAGAACTGGTTGTTTTGATATCCTCAAGGGTTGATTGGTTTGATATTGATATGATAGAGTTGATATGATGTGGTGACGTGTCTCAGGCAGAGTCCTTGACTCAGATCCACTCCTTCCTGTCTGCAAGTGGACCTTTCGATGACGGCTCAGAACATGGAGGGGGGGAGCTGAGGCCTGGGATAGAAGATTACTCTATAAAACTAATTTAATCCAGTCCAGGGAGTTAGAGCAGGTCAGGGTTTCAAATGAATAAGAACACTGATGAGAGCGTTACCTTGTCATTGCATGTTCTCTGAATTGTTGGACAGCTCTGCTCTGCAGATTGTAGTGTAAAGCACTTTGAGTGTCTTGCTCAGATAGAAAAACACTATATAAGTGCAGTCCATATACTGTAAGTACAGTCCATTTACTGATTCAGTGGTGTTTGTAAAATGAGTCAAATCATTCAGTAGCAGATTAAATTCTTGACAGTTTTACGCACATTAGTCCATGACTTTACAATGTCAAGGATACAGCAAGACAAATCCTAATCACAGTGAAGTTTAGGATCATTATTTCCTTACACAGATGAAGTGAAATGAGCTGGGCTCCAGCCGTTTCCCCTTCACCCTCTCTTAGCTTTGTGGCTACATGTGTTGTGCTCTGATCAGCCCTGATCAGAGGGAATATAGAAGAGTAAAAGTTTGAGAACCCTCAGGCTTGCTCATTAGGAGAAAACTTTCCGTCTCATACTCTGTCTCTCATCCACAGATCTTGAGGCACACATAGCCATGTTTTGTAGGAAATACCCATATTAGGGTTAAAACCATAACTGGTAATTAGTCATATCAGTGAATAAATAGTACAATAGACAACACAAGGGTTGATCCGCAAGTTTGTCCTCCTTATGTGGAGTCACCAAGTTTGAATTCATTAAAGAGTTACAGTTCGTCACAGCTCAGACTTCTCATGAAGCAAAAACAAAAAAAAAAGTTTTCAGGAATGATCTGTTTTGTAGCAGACCAGAATCGTACTGCTGTGTGTTTAGTGGATGATGTAGTGGGGGGGCTGCTCTGCTGCTGTCCTAATTGGAGAGGTGAATATCTGCCCAAGGCACTCTGCCATCTATGAGACAGTAAACCTGCTCAGACTTCTCTGATTTGTCTCCAGCATGTTCTCTCCAGCGTGTCACACTGTGCTCCCTGAGAACGTATGTGTCTGCAGGACTGACCTCAGACCCAAACACACACTGACACCTAGTCAGATCATTAAAAACTGGCTAGACAAACTGCAAAGTCACAGAGAGTCTGAGCTCTCAGGAAAAACTGCGAGCCAGATGACTCAACTTTGCTTGCCTTGTGAACTGTTTTGACAGATTTGGGAGTAACTTTGTCTCAGCTGATGCTTTTTGCAGAATAACAGACCAATCAACTACTGCAAGTAGTTTTCCAAAGAGCTACAATTGGGATGAAATAATAAATGGCAGCTGCACCGATAGACAATCAGAACAGCTAAAAGTTGTTAGATATTTAACTAGACTGGTCCTGGGGTTTTGATCTGCTCAGCGACGGGATTATAATGAAATTATAACCCGGTTTACAATGTAAATTTGTAATAACACGGGACATCAGCCCCTCCGGCTGTCATAGAGCGGAGAGACCAGCGCTGTTAACTGTAACTTTTTCCTGCCTTGATTTTAATACAATTGGTAAAACTGAATTCATGTTTCCTTGATTTAGTCTGAGTTGCTGCTTCTGAGGAAGATTTGAGCCAGGGAAAAGGATGTGGGGCTTAGAGGTGGGTCTTGGGTCCAAGAGGAAGCCTCCCACGGCTAGCAGCAGCTAGCTACAGTGACCGGAGGCCTGCACCCAGCTCCTTGTTCTAACAAAATGGAGGAACAAAAACAGTTTTGAACAACCACAAAAACTCATAAACTTGTCATCTTATTGTATCTAAATGCATAGGTTAGAAGCTGCAGCATCTAAATATGATTTTATGGAAGTTTTTATTGAATTATAATACAAAGTTCTTCATTTTGGACCAAATCCTGCATAACTGTTTCCAGTTTGTTTAAACAGAGAGTTTGTAACTTAATTAAATTAATAATGTATGCATTATCTGATGATGAAACTTTTTATGATAAAATTAAAGTTTACAAAATGTAAACAAAATCAAGATAATAATGGTATTTTGTGTAATTGATCTTTTACACTCAAAAGCAATTCTTCTTTTAGACTTCAATCTGTCTGCACTCTTTTTTTCTTTGTGTTCATTTTTTGTATGAAACTTCCAACCTGGATGATCTCATCACAACTCGGACAACTCATGGGAATAGGTTTTGAAATATGCAACAGAGTGTTACTATTCTAGACTTGTGTCCACATGGAAAACCATTTTAGGGGCCTCTTTTCCTGTTTTTGGTTAGAGGACGGCACGTTGGCACAGTCGGTAGAGCGGCTCCCTCTTAGCAAGTAGGTTGTTAGTTCAAATCCCAGCCGGGGACCTTTCTGGGTGGAGTTTGCATGTTCTGTCCGTGCATGCATGAGTTTTCTCTGGGTACTCCAGTTTCCTTCCACATACCAAAAACATTCATGTTAGGCTGATTGATAATGCTAAATTGTCCCTAGGTGTGAGTGAGAGCGTGAATGGTTGTTTGTCTCGTTTGTCTCATTGTGTCCTTGTGATGGACTGGAGACCTGTCCAGGGTATACCCCACCTCTCGCACAGTGTCTGCTGGATGTGGGCACCAGTGACCTCCGTGACCCGAAAAGTAAGCAGCGGATAAAGATAATGGATGGATGGATGGATGGATGGATGGTGTATTTTTTTGTGGCCATGTTACAATGCCACACTCAGGTCCAATATAGTCACTATAACAATTAGAATTATATGTGTCTATGTGGGAATTAAAACTTTTATAGAAATGGTGCTGTGTTTACAAGGATATTTTTAAAACCAACAAATAAAAAGTTTGTGCTGGGAAAAATATGTTTTTTTTTTTGTGTGGATAAGGCTTAAGCATTTGCACTGAAAAAAAAAAAACATTCTAAGATGCAACTTGTAATCAGATCTCTTGGATTCCTCTTCATATGCCAATAAACAAGCATCCTGCATCACACAGCCAGCTGTCAAGTAAGCAACAAATGGAACATCCTCAGCTTTAATGATGTTTCTGTCAAATTTTATACATGAGACATGGATTTTCCTGAGTTGCGTTTTACTTAACGACAGACAAAGTAAATGTATCAAAGTAGCAACAAATGAAAGATTGATTTTACAGAGCTTAGTGTTGGTGCAACTGCTGATAAAGATGCACATTGGATGCTCCATATAAATGATTTTGTGCACCCTTTACCATAATAAACACTGCAGTTTTATCACACAGCACAATACCACCCATGTTGCAAGTTTTGAGGGAACATACAATACAATTGGCATTCTAACTGCAGGAATGTCCATATTTAGAAAATATGGCACTTTTTGGAGAGGCCCTTTATTGTGGTCAGCCTAAGGCACACATGCAATAATCATGCTGTCTAATCAGCATTTTGATATGCCAAGGAATGATCCTATCTCAGCAAAGAAGTGCTCACTAACACAGATTTACACAAATTTGTGAACACTGAGAAAAAAGCATTTTGTGTACATAGAAAAAGTCAGATCTTTGAGTTCAGCTCATGAAAACTAGGATTAAAAACAAAAATGTTGCATTTATATTTTTGTTCAGTATATATTTAACCAAAATGTGGAGTCCTTTCAGATCAGGATTAACTCAGGATACTTTTTCACTCAGACTGCTAAACAAACAAAGTTACAAAGTGAGCATCCTGAGGAGGCTGGGTGCATGGCCTCATTCTGTCCAGAGTGGGTTCACACCTTTTTTTTGTGTGTGTGCTGTTCTTTTGAGATCAAATCAGTCCAAATACCAGTAAAACCTAATTTGTACTGGACTTGTGGAACTTTAAAATTCTCCATCTCAGATTTGTAGCCCTCCTCTTCCCAAGTTGCATTTGTTTGTCTACACTTATCTACTTTCTGAACTTTTCAAGCGTGCAAGTTCACACTGATGCAACCTTACAGCAACAGCACTGTCAGCAGAACTGTTTTTATTTGTTCGGTCTGACAACAAGCACTGAAAACCAGACAAATGATCTGCAGCCTGTCTTTTCCAATCTTTGCATACAAAGGGAGGGTTCCACATTTAGATCTGTTTGTTACGATGAACAACAAAAAAAAATTATATATAAAATAAAAATATACATGAAGTCGCGTAATGTGTACTGTATTATATTGTATGTGTAGTGTATTGTATTAGTTAGAAAAATTAGAAAGTTATTCATTTTGTTCTGTTACTGTAAGATTATTATTGTTTGAACTGATTGTTTGAAAAAAAAAGGGGCAGATATAATAAGATTTTTTTTTCTTTCTGCGACCTTTCATTTTTTATACTCTATACGTTAATGTTCAAGTGATTGTTTTGTATTGTATTGTTTAAAAAATGAACAAATAAACTAAACTAAACTTCAAATGTAGTCTGGATCCATATGATTGAACTGTGGTTCTGTTGGACCTGGAAGATGTTTTTGTCTGTGGCGACGTGTCAGTTTGCGCAGCTCATCTTCAACCTCTAACAGCTGATCCTCTGGTGCCTCTCTTCAGGGTACGTGCGTTTCAGGAAGGATTACCCCGAGCTGTTTGAGAACCTCACCCCGGAGGCTGTGCGCAGCACCATCGAGGCTGGTTACCCCGGCATCCTGCACAGCAGGGACAAACACGGCCGCGTGGTGCTGCTCTTCAACATTGAGAACTGGGACTATGAGGAGATCACCTTCGACGAGGTACTTTCAGTTTGAGACGGGAGGCGCTGGCCTTTTGAGGAAGGTTTAATGCAGTGGTGGTGACGAAAGGGCCCTTGGTGTGTGTGCTCAGATTTTGCGTGCTTATTGTGTGATCCTGGAGAAGCTGCTGGAGAACGAGGAGACTCAGATCAACGGATTCTGCATCATTGAGAATTTCAAAGGCTTCACGATGCAGCAGGCTTCGGGAATCAAACCCACCGAGCTCAAGAAGATGGTGGACATGCTGCAGGTGGGAAGTGATTCGCAACCTCGTGCTGAAGCTGAGAGGAAAAAAGTTTGTCGTAACAAAGTCAAGCTGCTGGAGAGGGAGTTGAAGAACGAAACCCCGTCTCACGCACCTACTAGACCTTCTGATGTTCATCATACCACTGTGTGTTGTTGTTTGTCATCCCCCAGGATTCGTTTCCTGCCCGCTTCAAAGCCGTGCACTTCATCCACCAGCCCTGGTACTTCACCACCACCTACAACGTGGTCAAACCCCTCATGAAGAGCAAACTGCTAGAGCGAGTGAGTCCCATTTACTTCATTTAAAATAATGTCAATCGAGAGAAACTGCAGTTCCTGTGAATGCAGCATGGATGTTTATTGCAGAAGAACTTGCTGAAAAACAGCTGAAATTAGCTAAAATAAAAAAAAAAGCTGAAATCTAGCTGAAATGGAACAACAAACCTAAATTACCATAAGAAAGCAGAAATAACACATATTTGCTGAATTAGGTTTAAATAAGAAATGAGCACAACAATTGGGAAATTAGCTTAAAAATCTGAAATTAGCAAAAACAATCGAATGAAATGGCAGAAAAAAGCTTAAACTAACAGAAGGAAGCAGAAAGAGCTAAAATGAGCTCAAAAGTGTGGAATTAGCTGAAAAACTCAAATTAACATAAAACCGCTAAATAGTAGCTGAAATAGCAGAAGGCTTAAACTAGCAGAAATAAGCTAAAAGGAGCATAACAAGCTGAAGAAATTACAGACGTTAATTAGGCTGGATGTAGCAGAGATTAACACGGAAAACTTGAATTTATCTGAAAACAGCTGCAATTAGCTAAAAATGCTACAAAGCTGAAAAGGTAGAAAAAAGCTTAAAGCAGCAGAAGAAATCGGACAGAACACGTTTGTCCCATCAGGCTTAAATTAACAGAAATGAACGCAAAAAAGTGGAAATCATCTGAAAAAAGCTGAAATTAGCAAAAACAGATGAAAAGTAGCTAAACTCACAGAAAGAAGCTTAAATTACCGGAAAGTAGAGGAGACGGAGAGAGAACATTTTTGCTGAGTTAGGCCGAAAAAAGTTGAAATGAGTGGGGGAAAAAAGTGGAATTAGCTTAAAAAGCTAAAATTAGCTGAAAAACAACAACTGGTAAATAATAACTGAAATAGCAGAAAAAGCTGAAACTTTCATAAATAAGCTGAAAGGAGCAGAAAGAAGTTAAAAGAAGCACAACAATGTTGTAGTTTGCAGAAATAATCTGAAAGGAGCACATCTGAACAAACGGTGAAGGTTGTAAACACATGTGAAGGATGTAAAATGAGCTCAGTTCATTTTCTGTGAGGAAAAATAGCAGAAAAGTCTAAATATTTCAAAAGGCTAAAGTTGCACCAACACCAAAAGTCACAGCAGGATTGTCCTGAATGAGCCGAACGTTTTGGTTTGTTAAGATGCTGAAGAACGCACAGAAGAAAACTGGATCACTATAGTGATCATCAATATTGTGAATGCTTCATAAACATTCACGCAGTTCAGAGGATGGTTTCAGATCTTATGGAAGCACTTTGGTGCCAGAAACAGGGGGCTTAAACACAAATACATAAAATGTGTTAGCAGTGACAAAAAGAGAAACAAAAACTGCTTTAACATTTTTTTTGGGGGGGTGGTCCAAACTGCTTCAAGGACTCTTTGTTCGGCTGCACCGTGGGTCTCACTTTTTAGAGGAGAGCGCTGAGTGGTGCAAACATTTGGAAGTAGTTTTAAGAACAGAGTCAAACGACCGTCCACTTTGTGCTGCACGCGTTCAAAGCAGACGCGACAGTTAAGCAGCTTCTACTTTAGAGATAAAAATGCAGTTTGACTAGATGATGGGGATCAGTCGGTTTGCTTGGCCAGTCAATGTACTCCTGTGGAACAATCGTTCTCCTTTGCATCCCTCAAGACTCCATTTTGAGCTCCGAGGGGCCGCGCACACAAGAACGTTGCATGGACGGTCAAAATGCAACATTTTGAAAACGGTGATGTCATAGCCACGCCTTGAACCTAGCCTACGGCACGAGGGCGTCCTCTTTTTGTCGTGTTTAAGGTTTCCATTCTTTCAGGCTTCCTGCTGGTGGTGTATTGTCATGGAGCATTACAGTGCCACACACAGGCCTGGCATGGGTACTACAATGTTTTTTTATTATTTTTATACTCTCTTAATCCCCCACGGGGAAATTTATTCTCTGCATTTTTGCCATTGCGCATGTGAAGCACACACATATGGAGCAGGGGGCTGCAATCTTAACTTCCTGGTTTGCAATGCATTTTTTATATCTCCTAGATATTTGTGATTAGATGGAGCTGATTTGTGGATAAATAAAGATTCCTCTTAGAACAGGAAGTTGTATTTTGTTACATGGTTATGACATACTTTTGTAAAAAAAAAAAAAAAAAAAGTCAGATGTGGACAATGGGCTTATTTTACAGGATAACACAACATTAACATGGCTTAACAAAGTATAAAACACTACTGAACAGAGTGAAGTGTAAGGTGCAGCAAAGCCAAAATGTAATGTCCCCATATGTGGACACAGGGTCTCAGAAGGTTAAGGTGCCTGGGAGCAGCTGAGGGGTTAAAGGCCTTGCTCAAGAGCCCACAGTTAGGAAAATGAGGGTGGATGCTGGAGTGGGGGCTTCACCTTCACCTGGTTTGGGTATTTTTCCATGTGTCTTCGTGTGGATGCAGACATTTCTAGAAACAGTGCTGTATGGATAAGGATATTTTTAGAAACGGCAAATAAAAGGTTGTTTTGGAAAATGTGTGTTTTCATATGGACAAGACCAGAAGAACAAGCTAAAAAGACTCCATAAACAGTTAAAATGACTACAAATTGTCAATGTACTGTTGTGTCAAAAATAATAAAACGCATAAGACAAAGCTTGAGTGTAGCCACCTGCAATCTAAAAGCACCACTGAGGATTAAAGACAAGATTATAAAAATGAAACCGTCACAAATGTGAACTGACCAAGCATCAAGCTTCCAAGGAAACACTTGTAAAAATAGGCACGTTAAAGTTAATTACTGTGATTTAATTTACTATTTCAGAAAAAAAAAAAACTGTTGTTGAATTAGACAAGAAGCTTCGACTATGTGAGTTGATGTGTTGGATGAAACGGTTGGATGTAAGTTTAACGTTGCTGCTGGTTTAATAGACAAACACTTGTCTTTGTGCTTTAGGTGTTTGTTCATGGAGACGAGCTGGAAAATTACTACAAGGAGTTCGACCCCGAGATCCTTCCAGCTGAATTTGACGGAAAGGGCTCTAAGTACGACGGCAAGGCCACGGCGGCCAAGCTGTTTGACTAAACGCCCTTCGTCCCAGTTCCAACGACTCAGAACCATTAAATGTTAAAAACCTTATAGACTGTGGAGAATCAAAGCCCAATCTAGTTGAAGTTGTAGAAATGGAAGTTAGAAATAAAAAATTAAAAAAACCCGTGAGAACGTTTTCCAGAGATCTTAAAAAGCCCAGTCAGTAAACCGTCTGCGTCTTTAGGTAATTTCACCTGTGAAACAAATTGGACTATAAATAGTAAGCCGCTGAGTTTGTAAAACAATAAAGCTCTTCTGTTCTAATTTCCTGACAATTATCCATCCATCCATCCATCCATCCATCCATCCATCCATCATCTTGACCTACTTTCCTTTCGGCAACGATCATTTAATCACTGTTTTTGTTGGGTTTATTATTTTTGCACATCAGAACAAGGCAAACCAGAAAAGAACAACATTGTGCTCGTTCTACACGAGCAGACGTGAACTTGCAGCAGTTTTTCCACCGAGCCATCATCACAAGATCTTAAGAGGTTCCTGAAAAGTCACCGACACCAAGATGCTTCCAAAACGCAGAGCGGACTGTGGTGGTTTGGGAATTTTAAAGCAGACTTTCAAGATGGTGCAAGTTGTTTTACACGTCGGATCAGCAGAAACCGGCGACTGCCCTGGAGGTAGAACTTAGTCTGAAAACTTGCTCTTAAAATGCAGAGGGTTCAAAAAGTCTGGGCCTTGGACAGAGGACCGAGAACCTGATGGTCACTTTGACCAAGCCTATGTGGGGATGGGACTCAGTTCCAGGACCAGAGCTGCAGACCCCCTCTGACCTGGGCTTTTTGACTTTGTCCTCGCTGCAAAACCCGCTTGGGACTCTCACACTGAGAGGACCAAAATCATCTGGTCCAACGAAATCATGATCAAACTGCTCGGCCTCAAATCTCAACATTTTGTCAGGAGAAAACCAGGCGTCGCTCGTCACCTGCTCAAATCCAGCAGCACTGGGAGACTGGTCAGTGAGAGAAAGCTGAACGGAACAAAGAACAGACAGATTCTCCAAAGGTTCACATTCCAGCAGAACGACCTGAAACACAGAGAAATCAGCACCCGAGTGGCTTTGCAGGGGTTCCCAACCCTGGTCCTTGATGAACGCCATCCTGCATGTTTTAGTTGTTCCTCTGCACGTGATTTTAATTAATGGGTAATTGACAGGCGTCTGCAGAACATGAAGTAATTAAACCACTGAATCAGGTGTGCTGGAGCAGGGAAACAACTAAAACATGAAGGATGGTGTTCCTCAAGGACCAGTGACTTAGAGACAACTCTGAATGTCCTGGAGTGGACCAGTCAGAGCCTTGACCTGAACCCTAATGAACATCTGAGCAGACTGGAAAATGGCTCCACCACCGGACTGAGCTGAGAGGTTTTGTAAAAACAAGAATGGCAGAAAGTTTGATGCATCAAACCCCAAAAACCTCCACTCAGTTCTAAATAAGGGTTTCAGAAACTTCTGGAAATGTGTCCTGATGCATGCTCAATAATCCAGGTAGAAAAATCTAAAAAAAAGTTAAGTCTGGGCCTCTGGACATTCAAAAAACAAAAAAAATTTTTTGTAGCATTCTGGAAATGTGATATTTCAGGTTCTGAGTTGATGACAATTGTTTTTTCTCTTTGCCGTTGTGCAATACTGATTTAATCAAAACAATAATTTAAATGACTGTAGCATCAGGCTGCAACATAAAACTTCAAAATGTGAAGCGGGTCTGGATATTTTCTGAACACAGTTATTATAAATTCAACAGAATTTCATTTTTAAAGATATTTTTGTGCCACTCTCCTGTGTTCAAGTGTTTTATTGACTCTGGCAGCCCCCCTCCTGTTTTATGTCTCTCTACTGGAAGTACACAGTGTCAGAATATTTTTGCGTGTATTTCATGTTTCAGAGCGCTCTTTGAAAATATAGTTACAATATTATTACAAAGTTTTACCCACTGTGCAACTTTGTGCACCAATAAAATTGTCAAAACTGTACAATAAACTATATGTAAATACAAGTTCTCATTTTATTGATCAAATTCAAGCAGAAACATCTGAACAGAAAATAAAATAGAGGCTGAACAAAAAAAACGTTTTTTTTTCTTTATGGCTTAGCTCAGCAAACTATTTTGCTCAGATTATAAATTTTCCATTCTGATGCATATGAAAGAGAAAAATAAACTCTGATAAGGTGCAGGAAAGACAATCAGTACAAACATGTACAGATTAGAGTGGTACGGATGTTGCAGGATGTATTTAACTTTTTTTAAAGGTTTATTAAGAAAGCGATCAATAAAAGAGTTACATAAACAAATAAACTTTGTTGACTCGGCTTCACAGACTGTTTTTTTCTGTTGTGCTTACATTGTTCAGCAGAATTTTATAAATTTATTTTTTACAATAGATTAAATAATGTAGAAGTAAAACAGAGTTCCTAATAAAAACAGTCAATGCTCAGAAAACAATTTTAATATCTACTATA